>PITA01004981.1:0-116335 GCA_004023965.1 Spilogale gracilis | reverse complement strand
GAGCCCAATGTGGGCCTTGATCCCAGGACCCTGAGATCATGACCTGCGCCCAAGGTAGAGGCTTTAACCCACTGAGCCGCCCAGGTGCCCAGTTTCTGTTGTTTAAGTACCAGTCTATGACACTTCATTATGGCAATCTGAACTGAATAAAACAAGAGATACACACACACACACACACACACACACACACACACACACACGATATGTTTCCTGAGGTATGGGAAACAAAGCAAAAATAAGTTATCGGGAACCTCAAAATAAAGCTCCTGTAGAAAGAAGGAGACAATCAACGAAACTAAAAGGCAACCTATTGAATGGGAGAAGATATTTGCAAATAATATGTCTGAAAATGGGTTAGTATCCAAAATCTATAAAGAACTTATATTACTCAACACCCAAAAACAAATAATCCAATTAAAAAATGGGCAGAAGACATGAACATTTTTCCAAAGAAGACATCCAGATGGTCAACAGAAACATGAAAAGATGCTCAATATCACTTATAATCAGGGGAATGCAAATCAAAAATACATGAAATATTACCTCACACCTGTTAGAATAGCTAAAATCGACAACACAAGGAACAACAGCTGTTGGGAGGATGCAGAAAAAGGGGAACCCTGTTGCAATGTTGGTGGGAATGCAAACTGGTGCAGCCAGTCTCAAAAACAGTATGGAATTTCCTCAGAAAATTACAAAGAAAACTACTCTATGATCTAGCAATTACACAACTAGGTATTTACCCAAAGAATATAAAAACTCTAATTCACAAAGGATACACTCACCTTGATGTTTATAGCAGCAGTATCTACAATAGCCAAATTATGGGAATAGCCCAAGTGTCTATCAGTTGATGAATGGATAAAAAAAATGTAGCATATACACATGATGGAGTATTACTTAGCCATAAAAAGAATGAAATCTTGCCATTTGCAATGACATGGATGGAACTAGACAGTATTACTTTAAGTGAACTAAGTCAATCAGAGAAAGACAAAAAACACATTATGTCACTCATGGAATGTAAGAAGCAAAACAAATAAACATAAGGGGGAGAAAAGAGGCAAACCAAGAGAGACTCTAACTATAGAGAACACACTGATGGTTACCAGGAGGGAGGTGGGTGCGGGGATAGGTGAACTACAGGATGGGGATTAAGGAGTGCACTTTGATGGGCACCAGATGATGTATGTGATGTCTGGAAGTGCTGAATCACTATGTTGTACACCTGAAACTAATATTACACTGTATGTTAACTAGCTGGAATTTGAATAAAAACTTAAGGAAAGAAAGGATAAAAATTTTGGACTTCTCTCTCACACAAAAGAAATAAACTGCATGGTTTAAAGATGAAAATGTTAAAATAAAATTAACAAACTGAGAGTTGCTGGAGGGGAGGTGGGTCGGGAGAAGGGATTAAATTCGGTGATGGGTATTAAAGAGGATACTTGATGTAATGAACACTAGGTGTCCTATACAACAGATGAATTACTAAAGTCTATACCTGATACTAATAAAAAGTGAATAAAATTTTAAAAATAAAATTAATATAGATAATTTGAAAAGTTATGTATAATCTAAGAGTGAAGAAAACATTTTATTCAAGATAGGTAACTTAGACACTATAGAGGAAGGTTTGAAATATTTGAGCACTTTAAACTTAAAATATAATCATATGGCAAAAGTAAAAGTAAAATTGAAAGACAAATAATAGAGAAAAATAGATTTGTAGTAGATATTACATATAAAGGGTTCATATTCAGCATATAAAAGTTCCCTGCACATTAATTTTAAAAAGACAAACACCTGAATTGAAAGTGGTTGAACAGTGTAAGAATTCACAGAAGAAGAAATCCATCTTGCCAATGAACAAGTGAAGTTACTTAGCCTCACTAACAGAGATACTGAAACTAAAATAACAAAGGAATATCACTTTAGGGCCATTAAATATGTTACCACATATTGCTGGAGGGTGGTAGAAGCTCACATGTTATTTCATACATCTGAGGGATATGTGATGTAGTAAAGATATTTGGAATTCAATCTGGCAACATCTATTAAAATTAAGAATTCACATAAACTTTAACTTAGCATTCCATCTCTGAGGCCCTTTTCCATGGAAATAAAAGCGCAAATGTATAAAGATGACTATAAACAAAATGTATTATAAACACACACACACACACACACACATTCAGATTAGGTTGGAACATTGTGGTGGTCAAAAAAAGTGGAATCAACTTGAATGTCCTCAATATGAGGACAACCATTCCAATAAGAGGAATGGTCTAATAAGTTGTCTTTCATTCAAACCATCACACTTTACATATCTATTTTTTAAAAGTGTGTTATGTCTATACAAGATGATATGGAAAAATTTCTGTGAAGTGTTTCTAAGTGAGAAAAATAAGATGTGGCAAAGAGTAAAATACTGTCCCTAAACATATATATGTATACATATATATATTACATTATTGTATGAGCATGGAGAAAGATATGGAAAGGTGCACAGTAAGCTTTTAACAATGGTTATCCTGTGAAGGAGAGGGTAATAAAATGCAAAATTCTATAGAGTTAAAGGTTTTCTCAGCATTAAAAATATATATATAAAGTGACTTTACTTATGTAAATGTACCTGTAAGGGTTTAAATCAGCATAGAGCTATGTACAGAAAGATCATTGCCAAAATTGTGCTTTTTGCAGGGTGTTTTAACTTTTAGGGATTATGGGTTTTTTAAACTTTGTTCCTGATATTTTGAAATTTTTAACAATAAAAATTTTAAATGATTTTAAGTTTAATATTTTCTAAAGCAAACATTACAGAACAGATTAAGGAAATGATCCAGTTATGTATACAGTGTCATTCCTCAATGCATTGAGCAGTTATCATGATACTGTGTTAGGTGTGTTAGGGTGGCTGGAATTACATAGATGGTTGAAATATGCTCTTTGCTATTGTATATTGTATATCAGGGGAGATAAATATGTAAATGAATAATTCTCATACAATGTGGAAATTGCTTTAAAGTATTTGTAGGACAACAGGAGCAACTAACTCTTGCTGGCATTGGTGGTGAAGAAGATTCAGAGGGGAATTATGATTTGAGATTAGCTTTGAAGAATGAGTAAGCTTTAATCACTTACCAGCCCAAGGTGGGGAGGGGGAAAGCAATCCCTTCATAGAAGGAAACAACATCTTGTCCTGTTTCATTTTATTAAGGAGGTGGAGGAAGCAGTAAACAGCTTATGATTTTAGTCTTAAAAGATGATAATGCACAAATATGGGGAAATATCAGAGACCAAAAAGAAAAGAAAAAAGGCATGAAGGAAACAAGGGAGTTTGGAAAATGCAAATAGATTTCTCTGAGGGAAGACAAACTGGAAGTTGTGTTCAATGGAAAGAAGCAATTGTCAAAACAACCTGACTAAGCTCAGCAAGTTATATTTACAGTTTGGGAAGAAATATGGGTTGCTGTTCATTTAAGACCTTATAGAAGGAGGTTGGAGAGAAGAGGATAGATATTTAAGTGATGGTTCATTAGGTAGAAAGAGGGAATGTTAGAGATCAGCCATTACCACCATTTCATTATATAAATTAATCATAAGCCATATACAGACATTTACTATGAAGTATCTAAAGGTACGAGAATGCCTCACTATTGCGGGAAGGTGCCCCAAAATACTTGTGTCTTCAAGAAAATCAAACAGGGGTCAGTAGTCATGAGTTAACAGCAGCTCACACAGACACATTAGCTCTCAGGGAGTGCGGTGAGGAAAAGAAGCAAAAAGAAACACTTATTATTCACTTGCTTACCTTATTGATAATAATAACAGAAGGCATTTTATCAAATGATGATTATGGGTTTAATATAGTGTCAGGTGTTTCACATAAATTACTTCATTCAATCCCAGAATGACTCTAAGACATAAACACATATCATTTCCATTTCACAGGTAAGGAAATTAAATCTTAGATTAAGAAATTTACCCCAAAGATACAGATGTAGTGAAAAGAAGGGCCATATGTACCCCAATGTTCATCACAGCAATGGCCACAATAGCCAAACTGTGGAAAGAGCCAAGGTGCCCTTCAACAGATGAATGGATAAAGAAGATGTGGTACATATATACAATGGAATACTACGCCTCCATCAGAAAGGATGAATATCCAACTTTTGTAGCAACATGGACTGGATTGGAAGAGATTATGCTGAGTGAAATAAGCCAAGTAGAGAAAATCAAGTATCACCTGGTTTCACTTACTTGCAGTGCATAAGGGGTAATGTGGAGGACAGTAGAAGAAGGAAAGTAAATGGGAAGTAGGGTAATTCAGGGAGAGAAACGAAACAACAGAGACTTTGGACACAGAAACAAACTGAGGGACTTGGAAGGAGGGGGGTGGAGGGATGGGAGAGCCTGGTGGTGGGTACTGGGAACACCTACAGCATGGAGCACTGGGTGTGGGGAATGGGGAATGAATCTTGGAACACTGGAAAAAAAATTTAAGTAACAATAAAAAAAGCTGATATATAAAAAAAGAAACTTACTTGAGGTCAAACAGCTTTTAGGTGGTGAAGTTGTAAATGGAGATTGGACTTCAAATCATATGCTCCAAATTGCTCTGCTCAACAAGTTGCATCCCCCCAGGTCCCCACTACAACCCAGCCACCACTATCTCACCCCTGTATTGTTGCAATAGGCTGTCACCTCTCTGATCCTACACAGTCAACATCCAGTGAATATGCTAAACATAACTCAGACTACATGACTTTCTTGTATCAAACCATCCAGGGGCTCTGTGCCACACATAAAATAAACTGCAAGTTCTCCCCCTGCAAGTCCACGTGCCCTGTAAAGCCTCATTTCTGCCAGACTCTCTGGTTTCAGTCATCACTTCCACTCTGCCGGTCTCTGTACTCCAGTCACACCTACCTCTTTGTTATTCCTTAACACATTGTTTTTGTTCCTAGCTCATGGCATTGCTACTTGCTGTCTTTCCTACCAAAAATGCTCTTCTTTGGAGTCTTCACCCAGTTCACTCTATCTCATCACTCAGGTCTCAAGTCAAATCAGCTCCCAAGAGATTTCCCCATACCCCTTGACTGAAGCACCTGTCCTCTGCCCCACACCAGCACCTTAACTACTTCTTCACCCATATAAATATAATTACTTGACAGCAAGAACTATAAACCTTATGTTCTTCACTGTAAGCCCAGGACCTAAAACAGTGTCTGATACATACTAGGCACTCAAGACATATGTTTCCTGAAATGCTGGTATCCTACTTAAAGTGCCATACCCACATGCCTAATCTCTTTATCTCCATCTATAGCACTAATTTTCTATTAATGGAGGATGAGAATGTGAGCTTGTTGTCACCTTGCAGAAGTAGGGTGTATACCCCACAATCAAAATATGGTTTGAATTTCAAGACAAATGATGTCATACATAGACCAAGAAGGTACAAAAAGGTTTATTACTCACATAATGCATTATGCATCAAAAATAGAATCAAATAAAAAATAATAACTATGTGAAGTGATGAATAATTAGTTGGTTGTGATTATTTCACAATACATATACATATCAAAACATTAAGGTGTATACTTTAAATATATGCAATATTTGTCCATTTTACTTCAACAAACCTGAAAAAATGGAGTCACACTGTATTCCAAATTATCCATGATATTTGACTGATAACAAAAATATTTCATGGTATATTTAGCTTAATTTAGACTTCTTTATGTAAGCTATTATGGTATCTATAGCCTGAGACCAGTAGAAGAGGTAAATGTTCCATTGAATATTTTGTTCAAGAGCCTAACATTGTGTATTCTGAGAATTGAAATGAATGCTTTGGTCACTATCAATGTGTGGAACTCCTAAGATGATAAGCAGTGCCACAGTGAGACCTTATATTATGTCTTTAATATGTGTAGAGAAATATGTGACCTTAATTTATATTTTAGGTACCTGTGAGGAAAGAGATTCCAAGAGTTCTATACCCCACATGAGGCAACCTTGGGTAAGAAATTGTTTGCACTGGCCAGACCAGATGGTCAGATTATTGGCAGTGGTCCAAAGATCTGTAGAAATGTGCAGAAGAAAATTGTTGGCCAAGACATCCAGTGCTAAGATGACTGCTTAAATTTTGGCCAATTGAGCTAACCTTTGGGTCCTGTCCTTTATCAGAAAAATCCTGCTTAAGGGATGAAAAAAAGCAGCTCTGAAGCAAGCTCCATTAAGTGTGACAGTGATAATATCATTGGTTAAGGGAATGAACTCCCTTTGGTATTTACTCTGTTGATTCTAAGGGGTTTCCCAGTTATTGAAAGATTCTAAGATACAGGTGACCTCTTCTAGAACTATGGCATCTGGCAAAGGATTGAGCACAAGGGAAGTTACCCTCTCCTATAAGTAGGTTATGCAGAAAATCCAGCTTTGGCTCTATCCTGTAGCAAGGAGGCCTTACTAGCCATGCTGAGCTTGCAGAGTGATGCTTTCATGATCTATGTCATAATGGGCAGCTGGATTTAGCAAGTTACAGATTCAGGACCTGAGAAAGCCTGTATTTCTACAAAATTACAGTATGTGCCATAGTAATGGCATATAGTATTGGGTATTGGGTCAAGGAGGGCAGTTCCTTATATGAAAGGGACATGGGCAACTAATGTACATCATGGATGTTCTAGGAACTCTAAGAGGTATGACAGAAGGTCATTAAAGCCTCTACAGTAAAGGAGTCTCTGGGGGGTGGGGGGGCTAATAGGAGGACTTGTTCCAAATCAATTTAAAGAGATTCTAGAGCCTTTTATTATAGGACATCTCATTCAAGGTGGGCCAATTTGCAAGTAACAGAACAAATGGACTTAAATAAAATTTGTATTATGTGTAATGTTGCCTCCAGAATACCCACCCCCCCGAAAAATGCCTAAAAGATTTTAGGCTTGTTTTAACAATGTGGGTACTAAGAAGGCCAAAAGTTATTTTTTCACACTGTCAGGACTAGAGAAGCCCTTAGCTTACCACACAATTTTCAAGAAATTAGGTGGTAGGGCCTTGTACTATGTGTGGAAGTAATGGGTCCTACTCTTTTGTGAATTCCTTTCTGAATGATTTTATGTCCTGAATAAGTAAGTCATATGAATCTTCTCAAAGGATGTCATACCTGTACATCTGGAAAAACCTGGAAATATAGTTAAGATATTGTCTGCAGAGATTATGTGAGATGACAGGAATGGGAGAGCTACCCACCGAGTACCCAGGTAAAGGTGTATTATGACCCTTTAAAGGTGAAGGTTAACGACACATGAGAAACTGCTGATATAAGCATTGAAGAGAACATGTTAGCCAAATACATTGCTGTGACTGTAAAGTATCAGTTACTTACTGGATAGAATCAGTAATTTCAATAATACTAAATATGAAGTTCTAAGGGGTGGGACCATGTCATTAAGGGCATGAAAATTTACACTGGGGCACATTCATATTTTCCAGGTTTAAGAGCAAAGTCAAATTTGACTGTCAAATGCAGAAGCAGTGGGTATAATCACACCTTCTCTAAATAGGTCTTATATAATGGGTTTCAATCTTTGAAGTCCCTGTTTTTAGATTGGGCATTTAAAAAAATCTGGGGTGGAAAGTGTTATTTTAACTAGGGAGGAAGGTCCATAGGGTCATATTTTTTCAAATTGTTAAGTGCCAGAGACTTAATTTTATTACTCATTGGGTCAGACTGTCCGTATACACTAGAGAATGTTTCAGGGCAATGACTGCTTTGACAATGAAGAATTTGGGCAAGGCAATAGTTGTTTCTGATGATTAAGGTTACACATATCTCTTTCTATTTTATGTCAGTTAAATCCCTGGCTGTTTTTATTAGCTTGCCCAGATGTGGGCCAGAAGGGAAAGGAGTAGGATAGTCAAACATCCAAAATGGGATCAGGGAGGGGCGCCTGGGTGGCTCAGTTGGTTAAGCTTCTGACTCTTGGTTTTGGCTCAGGTCATGATCCCAGGGTCATGGGATCAAGCCCCGCATCAGGCTCAGCAATCAGCTGGAGTCTACTTAAGTTTCTTCCCCTCCCTGCCCCACTCCTACTCTAGTAAACAGATTATTACACACTACCACCCCCTCATAAACCACCTCTCTCTCCATCCGGCCCCCCTAAACAAACACCATGTTCATTTCTTACTCTCCAGTGGGATGAAGTGTTAGGAAATTCATCTTCAGTACCCAGTCCTCATCCATTCCTTATTCTCAATGTCCTGCTAACTATGGACTGGCTGGTCTGGGCCCCACACTTGCAGGATTCCACCTCCTTCCCTTCTCATACATTTGCCCCTTTCTTTCCCCTCTCATTGTCAGAGAACAGAGACACACACACACATCTCCTTTTTGCAATTTGTTGGTGTTTATTCATTAACACCCGCATACTTTATTCCACAGAGGGGACCACATAAGTTTTGGTCTCTACATGAGCAGCCATCACTCCGGAGTTGTTTCTGGAGAGGTAACAGCTACTTCAAGGTCTCTGACCCCTGGTAGGCATAGAGCATTGCCTGGGGTGGGAGACAGGCTGTCCTGATTCATCTTTGGCTGATTTGCGGTCTTTCTTTTACTCTGCCTGTGGTAACAGACAAGAATCGTCGACCTTTTCCCCTTCTTACGCTTTTCGGCGTTCTGTTGAAGGGCTAATTTAACCTTTTTGAGTATCTTCTGCACCTGGTAGGAAAACAAAATCCAGAAAAGACATTGGTTTTGAGAAGGAGGATGGAAATAGATGGGAAAGGGGACTTTAAAAGAATAGGTACAGACTGAGGAGGGGTTTTGTGCCACATAAGGGCAGGATAAGGGGTCTTTGGTGGGGGAATCAATGGAGAAGAGGAGGAGGGGCATGAGTAGGGTAATCTGACCTTCTCACGTTCTTTGTCACTGGGTTGAAAAGGGGTCTTCTTCTTCTCGGTGATAGCTAGAACCTGTTTTATTTTGGGGGTTTCTGTTTCTACAGCTGCATCTGAGCTAGATCCCTGCACTTCCTCAGTAACCTCTGCCATGTTGTAGCAACAGTGGCCCACTCCAGCGCTCCTGACCCCTCTATATATAGCCTGCCAGAACAATGAGGAGCCACACCCTTTAGCTTTGATTGGTCAGTAGGAAATTCCTCCAGCCAATGGTAGCCCAGGAGTGGCTTGACATCACAAAGGACCTCATGTGAAAAGCCACGTGAGGAAGGGAAGCAAGCAGAGGAGTTCTGATGCTTTGTTTAGAAAAAGGAGGCGGTTCCTCAACACCCCTTAAAGAGCCCTTGCAGACTGACCTGTTTTTCATTCTTATCTCCTCTGGTTCAATTCCTGTGGTACACATGGCAGGGAGAAGGTGATTATTCCAAGCCATTTCCCATGGCCACTCCCATTCAGTGGTTCATTTTGTCATCTCCCAGCGCTTTTCACTACCTAATATTTTATGTTTTCTTAATAAACTTTTAATTTTACAACAGTTTTAGATATACAGAAAAATTGTGAAAATAATACCCATATATCCCATGCCCAATTTCTCATTATTAATGTTTTATGTAAGTATTATACATTTGTCAAACTCACATTTGTTGAACCAACAGGGAAACTGTTATTAACTAAAGTCTGTACCTTATTCCTATTCCCTTAGTTTTTGCCTAATATCTTTTTTCTGTCATTTAGGATACCACATTAAATTTAGTTAATTGATCATGCCTTTTTAGGCTCCTCTTAGCTGTGACAGTTTTTAGACTAGTTTTTGAGGATTTTGACAGCTTCGGGGTATTTTTTTTTACAGTAGTCCTCAGATATTATTAACCTTATAGCTGAAAGTTTGTACCTTTTTTTCCCAACCATTCCCTATTTTCTTCACTCCTCAGCCCAAGACAGTCTTTTCCACTCTGTTTCTATGACTTGGACTTTTTTTTTTTTTAGATTCCATATATAAGTGATACCATGCCTGTCTGTCCTCTGTCTAGTTTATTTCACTTAGTATAATACCCTCTCAGTCCATCCATGTTGTCACAAAAGGCGGGACTTCCTCCTTTCTCATGGCTGAATACATAATATATCACATATACATTGACTCATATTTTTGTCTTACCTAAAACTTCTCTGAGCTAATGTGCCCATATTTAAGTTTCAATAGATACATGAACTATCACACTTCCCTCCAATTCCTGGATCTACCAGGCAACTTTTCCAGGGTATGTGTGTGTGTGTGGGGGGGTTACTTTGACATATCTCAGTGAGGTTCTTCTCTGCCCTGCTCATATTTGTAAGTTTCTTCTTCTAGAGAATCTCAAATCAAATCAGTACCATGAGGGTTATGGACCTCCCATGGCAATGGTTGAACCAATCTTTGTCACAGGAGTGCCATGGATATTTCTCCCTAGATCCCTGAGGATCAGTAACTCTCTTTGTGTTTTTGTGTTTGTGTGTGTGCGTGTGTGTGTGAGAGAGAGAGAGACAGACAGAGAGAGGGGTATAAACAAGTAGCAGAAACATTCTGTAAGATCCTGATGAGTTGTCTGCTTTTAGAAGTGTGACTTCAGCATCCCACATAATAACTGTTCTTCCCCCCACATAAGTAACCACACAATAAGCCTATATATTAAACAGACTATCAGTCTTTACTTTTAGCTCCATATAGAAAGTGGGACAACACCTGGTTGAGACACAACCAATGTTTACAAGGTAAGAGTCATTCTCTTGTGCTTAGTGTCAGTCACATAGTACTTTGGAATTGAGACACATGATTTAATCTGAGACCCACAAACAGGTCTAGGATGAGACTCATAATACATGACTACTTTAAGGAGGGCTCCAATCCAATCCTATCACTATATGCCAATTTGTTAAACTGACATGTTGGTGAAATCTTAAGAATTCACAAATGTAGCACAAAAGATGACAGTTCAGAGTAGAAGCTAGCCAGCGGGCAGTAGCTCAAGGTGCACGCTCACCAGCATGCAGCAGAGCCAGTTAAGAAGCCAAAGCAAGAGAAGAAAGACCCCTGGTGGTGGTGGAAAGTACACTCATGTCTTGCTTACAGGAAAAATTACTGTGGTCACTCCATAGAGACAGACTGGAACCTTCACCCCAGATGTGGTTGGATGTCAAGACTGATGACACATTCACCAAGAGATTATGAGAAAACTTGTTACTCACATAATAGGGCTTTCTAGAGAGAGCAGGGAAGGCCCTCAAACAGGTTCAAGAATGGCTTGAGAGAGCAGAAAAAAGAGACTGGCTTGGTTTTTATGGTGGCAAAGGAATGAAGCTGGAGTTGGTGTTCCCACACAGAGGTCGGGGCTTGCATGGTCTTAACTTCCTACTTGCCCCATAGGAGAGATTACCTGGGCTTTCTCATCAGATATAGATCCATAGGGAAGAGAAAGTGGTGGGGCTCTTTTGTAAAATAGTGCTGTGTAAATGAAAGATGTTCTAGCAGAATTTAGAATTCTCATAACCATTATAAGAAGCTTCTCATATTGTTTTTATTTTAAGCTGCTTTTCACTAGATTAGTATTTCCCAGATTATGGTTCTTTAAATATTATTTAAGGTGGCTTAGAATTATCCTGGTTCATCAAGAGAGAAACTGTGTAAGAGAAAAGCTTGCTAGCATCAGCAAGCCTGACAGTCTATAGGAGAGCAGACCTAATTGCACTATCTGCTGAATTATGTAGGGTTTCTTATATTTTCCCCATCCCAGCTGATTACTGTGGCATCCAAAGACTGTAATAATTATAGAAATGAACATTTATTGACCATTAAGTCTATGTAGGAATTATGCTAAATATTCATATCCATATTTAAAACTCATCACAACTCTATAGCGGTAAGTGGCTAAATAGCACTTATTGCCAGCTCTGCTGGGACTCCTGAGGCCATCTCCATTCTAATTGCAGAAGCAGAAAAGAAATGAAGGAGGGTACATGGGAATATTTACGGGCCAGGTTCAAAAGGTTCATGTATTACTCCTACTCACTTTTAATTGTCAAAAACTCACATAGCCACACCTAACTCCAAAAAGAAGAGGAGAACTTGCATGTTGGAGATTAGCTAGCAATCTCTGTCTCCACTATCTTGTTCACCACAATCTCCAGGATTTCGGGTAAGGTCTAGCACACGGTAAGTGGTCACAAATATTTCTGTCAAATGAATGTGTTTGAGCTCTTTTGACCAGTTACGGAGATTAAAAATGTATATGAGTTGGTTAAGCTGTGGTTTCTTAGCTATAACACCAAAAGCACAAGCAAGCAAGAGTAAATTGGACTATATAAAAATTTCAGAGATGTTTTATCCTGCAGAAAATACTATCAATAAAGTGAAAAGGCACACCAGAGAAAAACAGAAAAATATTTGCAAATCATGTATTTCATAAAGGTCAGGTATCCAGAGTACAAAAAGAACTCTTACAACAAAAATACAAATTACCCAATTAAAAATTAAAGGGCTTGGATAGACATTTTGCCAATGAAGACATACAAATAGCCAACAAATACATGAAAATATGCTCAATGTCATTAATCATTAGGGAAATGGAAATCAAAGCCAGGGTGAGACACCACTTCACACCCACTAGGAAGGCTATAATTTTAAATAATTTGGGAGGTAAGTCCAAGATGACAGTATCTTGAACTTACCTCCTTCCATGGACATACCCAATTTATAGCTACATATGGATCATTTTCTTCTAATAAGATCTGAAAACTGAATAAACTGCTCTCCACAACAAAGGATGAAAGGACCACATCAAAACAGGTAGGACAGGCAGAAACACAGTCACACACACACACACACACACACACACACACACACACACCAAAAAACCCACCTGCCCTGCATGATGATATGCAATAGAGAGGGATCTCACTAGACAGGTGCTTCTCCTGAATGAATGAATTTGTTGATGCCCTACATAAGACACCTTAGTCCCTGGGATCTGCACCAGAGAGATGAGTCCCCAGAACATCCACTTGAAAAACCAATTGGGGTTGAAATCCAGAGGCCTAAAGTGCTATAGGAAACAGATTTCCCTCTTGGAGGGCTCACATGCAGCTTCATTTACCCCAAGACCCAGCAAAAAACAGCAATTTGAAAAGTGTCTAGACTATATATAAGAGAGATTCATTTGCTGATCTGGGGGCATCTGCTGGAGGGACAGGGAACAGTTAAGATGCTCCGTGGAGGCAGAGATATTGGTGGATGCCATTTTGGCACCCTTGCACCCTCCACACAGCCTGCTAGCACAGGCAGGTAAACTCAAACACAGCACCCTCCTAGCCATGTTGCTGGGACTGGGAAGGGTGAGCAGTCCCAGGACTTGCCAAGGCTGGAGAGTGTGGGTGATTGCCATGTTCCCTTACTCCCTGGCTGAGGCAGGGTAGAAAAAACAGTCATGGAGTTCCCCCAGACCCTAGCTAAAGTCTGTGAGTATAGGTTGTTGTTACACTCCCCCACTCCCTAGCTAGGACTAGCAAGAATGAGTGGTCATGGCATTCTCCTGCTCTCAAACTAAAGCTGGAGCATGTCCATAGAGAAGTCACTCTTCCAGTGCATTGCTGAAGCCTGTGGGCAGGTAGAGTCCAGACATTGTCCCACTACCTTTCTGAATCCAGTCAGCATTCCCTACCTCTAACAGTCTCCGGCTGCCATACTAAAGCCAGTACTTGCACATAATCCACACAGAGGACACCCTTTGATTATGTGGCCCTATAGCCAATAGAACTGGTGTTCCAGAGCTGCATGAGACTGTAACAATTGGAAACATAGTTCTGGCCACCACACCCAGGGCATTGTAAAGACAACTGACTGAAAGATAATATCCCAGTCTCCATTGAAAAAAGCCTATTTACTTAGCCTGGAGCTAAATTCTCCAGTCAGAAGACACAGAGTAACTGAATGGATTAAAAAAAAAAAGACACATCTATATACTACCTACAAAAAAAAAAAAAACTCATTTCAGAAGTAAGGACACATGCAGACTGAAAGTAAAGGAATGGAAAAAGATGTTCAATTCACATTGGAGTGAAAAGAAAGACTGTGTAGCTATTCACATAGCCTACAAAAGAGACTTTAAAATAAAGATTACGATAAAAGACAAACTAGGGATACTACATATTGAGAAAGGGTCAATCTAACAAGATGACATAATATTTATAAATATATATGTACCCAACCAAAATATATAAAGTAAATATTAGCAGACTTAAAGGAGAAACTGATAGCAACACAATAATAGTAGGGGATTTTACATCCTCTTTACTTCAGTGGATACATCATCCAGATAGAAAATCAATAAGAAAACATCAGCCTTAAATAACACATTAGATCAGATGGATTTAATAGATATATACAAAATGTTCCATCCAAAAGCAATAGAATACACATTATTCTCAAGGGCACATGGAACATTCTTCAAGATAGATCACATATTAGACAACAAAACAAGTCTTAATAATTTCAAGAAATTGAAATAATATAAGCATCTTTTCCTACCACAACGGTAAAATACTACAAATAAATTATAAAAAGAACACTGAAAAACTACAAATATGTAGTGCCTAAAAAACTTCTTATTGAACAATAATTTGTCATAGAAGAAATCAAAGGAAAAATAAAAGCAATCTACAGATTCCAGGCAATCCCTACAATAATTCCGATGGCATTTTTTATAGAACTAGGACAAATAATTCTAAAATTTGTAGGAAACACAAAAGATAGCCCAAAGAACCAAAACAATCTTGATAAAGAAGAACAAAGCCAGAGGTATGCTCCTTGATTTCAAATATACTACAAAAGTACAGTAAACAAAACCATACAGTATTGACAAAAGCAGACATATGATCAATGGAAAAGAATAAAGAGCCTAGAAATAAACCCATGCATGTATGGTCAACTAATTTACAACAAAGAGGCAAGAGGATGCAATGAGAAAATATAGTCTCTTCAATAAATGGTATTGGGAAAACTGGACAACTACATGCAAAAGAATAAAACTAGACCACTGTCCTATAAACATGTATAAAAGTTAACTAAAAATGGATTAAAGACTTGAATAAAAGACCCAAAATCATAAAACTCCTAGAAGAAAGCATAGTGGGTAAACTCCTTGACATTAGCCTTAGCCATGTTTTATTGGATCTTACTCCAAAGGCATGGTAAACAAAAGCAAAAACAAACAAATGTGACTAACTAGCACTGCTACTGCACAGCTAAGGAAACCATCAACAAAACAAAAAGGCAACTTACTAAACTGGAGAAGATATTTGAAAATTATACATCCAACAAGAGGCTAGCATCAAAAATATATAATTAACTCAAACCACTCAATAACATAAAAACAAACAATCTAATTAAAAAATGGCCGAGGATGTGAACAGACATTTTCCCAAAGAAGACATACAGATGGCCAACAGGCACATGAAAAGATGTTCAACATCACCAACCATAAGGGAAACACAAATCAAAATCACAATGAGATATCATTGCCTGTTAAAATGGCTTACTCTGGGAAGAGGGGGGCAAGATAGCAGAGAAGTAGGGGGGCCTGTTTCAAATGGTCCTCTAAAATGAGCTAAATAGGGACGCGTGGGTGGCTCAGTTGGTTAAGTGACTGCCTTCGGCTCAGGTCATGAACCTGGAGACCTGGGATCGAGCCCCACATCAGGCTCCCTGCTTGGCAGGAGGCCTGCTTCTCCCTCTCTCACTCCCCCTGCTTGTGTTCCCTCTCTAGCTGTGTTTCTCTCTGTCAAATAAATTTTAAAAATGTTAAAAAAAATAAAAATAAAATGAGCTAAATATCTACCAGAACACTGTGAACACCCATGAAATCAGCCTGAGATGTAAAACTACACACTTCTGGATCCCTACGGAGGTGAAGAGCACTAGTGGAGAGGTAAAGTAGAGTAGGAATGCTCGGACTGATTTTGAAGGAGGAACAGAAGGGAGAGGGAGCCACCAGAAGTGACCTATTAGAAAATAATGCCCCAATATGAAAGTGCCCTGTGCTTGGGGGCCAGTATCAATTTGCAGTCTAGTTAAAAGCACTCAAAAACAAAAGGTTTTAAGAGACAACTGGGGGAATCTCATGGCTACAGGCAGGGACATAAAACTGCGGTCCAGGGCCGGCAGCAGAAGACGCTCCCCAGTGCCTGAGTAAACCCGGAGGCTGGGGGGAGTCCCTGAAACCGGGTTTGCACCACCACTCGGGCTGGGCATGCGCAATGTGCCCCAGAGGTTACTCTTCCCGCAGCTTTCCAAGAGACTGCAGGAAGATCAGGTCTGAGAATACCCAGCGTGGATGTGGGCTCCAGAGAGCAGTGCGGACAGCAACAGACTCTCACAAGCTGATATCACTCTCGTTTTTTGTGGCATGGCAGTGAAAGGACAAGTGGGGGCCTCGGGCACCATTCTGGCTGGTGACTGGGGGTATATGCTATCTGTGAGAGGTGGTGGGGTACAGGGGAGAGTGCAGAGGGGCAGTCTGTGTGTCCTGGACCACCCAGAGGGGAGCAGACTGAGGCTTCTCTCTGAGACAGAGGTCTGGGTATGGATATCTTACTTTGTTTTGACTTTCCATAAAAGCTGCAAAAAGTCACAACAACAACAACAAAAACCTCCAGAGAACAAAAACCTGAAAAACCAGTTTCCATAGAACTCAGCCCCTTGATAGGGGCAGAGAGACTCAGCCCAAGTAATATTGACTGAAAACAACCGACAGGCCCCTCCCCAAGAAGGCAAACCAGAAGAACAAGAGGACAACCACAACAGGGTCTCCATAAAACTGTAACACCCCAACACTGGGAAAAAACAATATAGTAATCTCCCGGTACTACACCCAAACCGGTATATTTTATAGATACAGCTTTTCATTTTATTTTTTAACTTCTTTTCATTTTTATTTTTTAATTTTATTTTTTTAAAGATTTTATTTATTTGACAGAGAGAAATACAGCCAGAGAGAGAACACAAGCAGCAGAAGTGAGAGAGGGAGAAGCAGGCTTCCCGCCAAGCAGGCAGCCCGATGTGGGGCTAGATCCCAGGACTCCAGGATCATGACCTGAGTTGAAGGCAGAGGCTTAACCATTGAGCCACCTATTTTTTATTTTTTAAGGTTTTTTTTTTTTAATTTTAAATTCATTCTCACGATTCTTGTTCTTTTATTTTTTAGCCCACTTATTATTACAACCTGATATTTAATACAACGGTCCATAATAACTTTTTAACTTGAATGTTTTTGCATACATATACCTGTGTTTGTTTCTTTTTTTAAAATACACATATAGATTTAAGCTTCAAGGTAATCCTTCATTCCTATTCAATAATACCCCTATATATAAACCAGTTTTAATTTCCCTATATTTCTAGAAAGTGGAGTCCTCTAAAAATAATAACAAGATACACCCAGGAGGAACTGAAATAATTTCCTCAGCCATAACAAGGGCTTATACTCACCTTCCCATCTTATTCTTCTGTCAGTGTTTCTGTGTATTTGTCTTTGCCTTTGAGCTATATAAATAAATATTATTCTTGGAGGTCATTTGGGCTGGGTTTTGCTTTTTGCTTTTTACCCCTTTCTTTTACTTTTGATGCCCTTTTGTTTATTCTTTTTTGTTTTAGTGCTATATAAATCCAACCATTGGGGCCCATTTTGGCTGTTTTTTTTTTCTTGCTTTTTTTTTAAATCTTTTTCTCTTTTTTTTCTTTCTTCTTCCTTTTTGGTGGTGACTTTTGATTCCTGCAAAACCTTCCAACAGGCAACTTACCTGGATTGTGGTTGGTATATTCAGCTATACATCCCTTCAACCATCCCTCACCAATATAACTCAGAGGAGGAACACCCAACAGAAGAAAAAGTCAGAGGCTGCAACCCCTGTCACAGAACTACTGGATATGGACATAAACAATACAACAGAAATGGAATTCAGGGTAGCAATCATCCAAACAATGGCTAACTTGGAAAAGATGATTAGTGGCAAGATAGAATCTCTAAGGGCAGAAGTGAAAGTCGACCTGGCAGTGATTAAAAATGTTATCAACGAAATCCAATCTAATCTAAATACTCTAACAGCTAGGGTAAGTGAAGCAGAAGATCACATTAGTGATCTAGAAGACAGATTGATCGAGAAGGAGGAGTTGGAGAAGTCTTCAAACAGCTAAAATCCCATGAAAATAGAATTAGGGAAATAAATGACAACAACAAACACTCCAATATCAGAATTATTGGAATCCTTGAGGGAGTTGAAATAGAGGGAAGGCTAGAAGATATAGTTGAACAAATTCTGGATGAAGATTTCCCTAATCCAGGGAATGAAACAAGTGTTCATGTCCTAGAGGCAGAGAGGACACTGTCTCAAGATCAACAAGGCTAGAAAAACCTCCAGGTACATAATTGTAAAATTCATGAATCATAAATTCAAGGAATATGTCTTAAGGGCAGCTAGGGGTAAGAGATCCCTTATGTACAGAGGAAGGACCATCAGAATAATGTCAGACCTGTCCACAGAAACCCGGTAAGCCAGAAAGGGCTGGCAATAAATATTCAAGAAATGAAAAAAATATGCAACCATGGATAATGAAGCCAGCAAGGTTGACTTTCAAAATGGAAAGAGAGATAAAGAGCTTCCAGGACCAGCAATGTCTAAAAGATTAAAGGACCACCAAGCCAGCACTATAAGAAATATTAAGGGAGGTTTTATAAAAGAGGAAGGAACCCAAGAGTGACACAGAACAGAAATTTACAGAGGCAATCTATAGAAACAAGAACTTCACAGGCAACATGATGTCAATAAAAATGTATCTTTCAATAATCACTCCTAATGTGAATGGCCTAAGTGCTCCAATAAAATAGCACAGAATTGGAGACTGGATAAAATGACAGGACCTGTCCATATGCTGTCTACAAGAGACACATTTTGAATCTAAAGATATATCCAGACTGAAAGTGAGGGGATAGAGAACCATCTTTTATGCCAATGGACCTCAAAACAAAGTTGGGGTCATGATTCTCATATCAGACAAATTATATTTTAATTTAAAGACTGTAGTCAGAGATACAGAAGGACACTACATCATTTTTAAAGGGTCAATTTACCAAGAACATCAAACAATGGTAAATATTTATGTCCCCAACATCGGGGTAGCCAACTACATAAGCCAAATGTTAAGCAAAATAAAGAGTCACATTAACACAAATACATTAATTGTAGATCTTAACTTACCACTCTAAGCAATGGACAGATCATCCAAACAGAAAATCAACAGAGACAGGAACTTTGAATGACACATTGGACCAGATGGATCTCATTGATATATTCAGAACATTCCACCCTAAAACAGCAGAATACTCATTCTTCTTGAATGCACATGGAACTTTATCCAGAAGAGACCACATATTAGGTCATAAATCAGGGCTCAACTATACCAAAAGATTGAGATTATTCCCTGCATATTCTTTGACCACAATGTCTTGAAACTGGAACTCAACCACAACAAAAGGTTTGGAAGAAATTCAAGCACTTGGAAGCTAAAGACCATCCTGCTCAATAATGTTTTGATCAACCAGGAAATCAAAGAACTTAAACATTTCATGGAAACCAATGAGAATGAAGACACATCGATCCAACCTATGGGATATGGCAAAGGTGGTCCT
The DNA here is from genome assembly GCA_004023965.1 of Spilogale gracilis. Classification (NCBI taxonomy): domain Eukaryota; kingdom Metazoa; phylum Chordata; class Mammalia; order Carnivora; family Mephitidae; genus Spilogale; species Spilogale gracilis. The sequence goes on along the minus strand of PITA01004981.1, from coordinate 96,659 downwards.
AAGGGGGAAATATATAGCCATCCAAGCCTCACTCAAAAAAAAATGAAAAATCCCGAATACACCAACTCTCTTTACACCTTAAAGAACTGGAAAATCAACAACAAATTAAGCCAACCCCACACACAAGAAGGAAAATAATTAAGATTATGGCAGAGATCAATGAATTAGAAACTAAAGATACAGTAGAACACATCAATGAAACTAGAAGCCGGTTCTTTGAAAGAACTAATAAAATCAATAAACCATTGGCTAAACTAATCCAAAAGAAAAGGGAGAGGACCCAAATTAATAAAATTATGAATTAAAGCGGCAAGATCATGACTAACACCAAGGAAATAGAAACAATCATCAGAAATTACTATCAATAGTTATATGCCAATAAGTTAAACAACCTAGAAGATATGGATGCATTCCTGGAAACCTATAAACTTCCAAGACTGAAACAGGAAGAAATTGGCAACCCGAATAGACCAATATCAAGTAACAAGATTGAAGCAGTGATCAAAAAACCTCCCCCAAAACAAGAGCCCAGGTCCTGATGGATTCCCTGGGGAATTCTACCAAACATTCAAAGAAGAAATAATACCTATTCTCCTGAAGCTGTTTCAAAAAATAGAAACAGAAGGAAAATTTCCAAACTCTTTCTATGAAGCCAGCATTACTTTAATCCCCAAACCAGACAAAGACCCCATCAAAAAGGAGAATTTCAGACAAATATTCCTGATAAACATGGATGCCAAGATTCTTAAGAAGATCCTGGCTAATAAGATCTAACAGTACATTAAAAAGATTATCCACCACGACCAGGTGGGATTTATCCCTGGGATGCAAGGGTGGTTCAACATTCACAAATCAATCAATGTGATAGAACAATAAGAAAAGAGAGAAGTACCACATGATCCTCTCAATTGATTCAGAAAAAGTATTTGACAAAACACAGCACCCATTCCTGATTAAAAATCCTTCGAAATATAGAGATAGAGGGAACATTTCTCAACCTCATAAAATCTATCTATAAAAAACTCACAGCAAATATTCTCAATGGGGAAAAACTGACAGCCTTCCCATCGAGATCAAGAACAAGATAAGGATGCCCACTCTTGCCACTATTGTTCAACATAGTGTTAGAAGACCTAGCAACAGCAATCAGACAACAAAAAGAAATAAAGGGTATTCAAATTGGCAAAGAAGAAGTCAAACTCTCTCTCTTCGCATATGACATGATACTTTATATGGAACACCCAAAAGACTCTACCCCCAAACTACTGGAACTCATACAACAACTCAGTAATGTGGCAGGATACAAAATCAATGCACAGAAATCAGTTGCATTCTTATACACTAACAATGAAAATATAGAAAGGGAAATCAGAGGATCAATTTCATTTACTATAGCACCAAAACCCATAAGATACCTAGGAATAAACCTAACCAAAGAAGTTAGGGATCTGTACTTGAGGAACTATAGTATACTCATGAAAGAAATTGAAGAAGACACAAAAAGATGGAAGAGCATGCCATGCTCAGGGATCAGAAGAATAAACATTGTTAAAATGTCTATACTGCCCACAGTAATCTATACTTTCAATGCCATCCAGATCAAAATTCCACCAAACTTTTTCAAAGTGCTGGAACAAGCAATCTTAAAATTTATATAGAACCAGAAAAGACCCCGAAAAACTAAGGAAATGTTGAAAAAGAAAAAATACTGGGGGAATGATGTTGCCTAATTTCTAGCTTTATTACAAAACTGTGATCACCAAGACTGCATGGTACTGGCACAAAAACAGACACATAGGCCAATGGAACAGAGTAGAGAGTCCAGATATGGACCCACAAATCTATGGTCAAATCATCTTTGACAAAGCAGGAAAAAATATCCAGTGGAAAAAAGAAAGTCTCTTCAATAAATGGTGCTGGGAAAATTGGACAGCTACATATAGAAGAATGAAACTCGACCATTCTCTTATGCCACACACAAAGATAAACAAAATGGATGAAAGACCTCAACGTGAGGCAGGAATCTATCAAAATCTAGAGGAGAACATAGGCAGCAACCTCTTTGACATCGGCCACAGCAACTTCTTTCAGGACAAGTCTCCAAAGGGAAAGGAAATAAAAGCGAAAATGAACTTTTGGGACTTCATCAAAATACGAAGCTTCTGGAAAGCAGAGGAAACAGTCAACAAAACAAAGAGGCAACGCACAGAATGGGAGAAGATATTCACAAGTGACACTACAGACAAAGGGCTGCTATCCAAGATCTATAAAGAACTCCTCAAACTCAACAACCAAAATATACATATATATATATATATTTTATATATATATATGATCACATCAAAAATTGGGCAGGAGACATGAAGAGGCACATCTACATAGAAGACATACAAATGGTTAAAAGACACATGAAAAGATGTCATCATTAGCTCTCAGTGAAATTCAACTCAAAATCACATTGAGATACCCCCTTACACCAGTCATAAGGGCCAAAATTAATGGGACAGGAAACAACAAGTGTTGGAGAGGCTGTGGAGAAAGGGGAACCCTCTTACACCGTTGGTGGGAATGCAAGTTGGTGCAGCCGCTTTGGAAGACAGTGTGGAGATTCCCTAAAAAATTAAAAATAGAGCTACCCTATGACCCTGCAATTGCACTACTGGTTATTTATCCCAAAGGTACAGATGTAGTGAAAAGAAGGGCCATATGTACCCCTGTTCATAGCAGCAATGGCCACAATTGCCAAACTGTGGAAAGAGCCAAGGTGCCCTTCAACAGATGAATGGATAAAGAAGATATGGTCCATATATACAAGGGAACATTATGCCTCCATCAAAAAGGATGAATATCCAACTTTTGTAGCAACATGGACCAGACTGAAGGAGATTATGCTGAGTGAAATAAGCCAAACAGAGAAAGTCAAATCTCATGGAGCATAAAGAGTAATATGGAGGACAGTAGGAGAAGGAAAGGAAATGTGAACTGGGGTAAATCAGGGAGGGGGATGAAACATGAGAGACTTTGGACTCAGAAACAAACTGAGGGTCTTGGAAGGGAGGGGGTGGGGGATGGGCAAGCCTGGTGGTGGGTATCAAGGAGGGCATGAATTGCATGGAGCACTGGGTGTGGGGCATAAACAATGAATCTTGGAACACTGAAAAAATAAAATAACGTAATATAAATAAATAAATAAATAGATAGATAGATAGATAATTGATTTGTTAAAAAAAGGCTTACACCTCTTAAAATGGATACTATGAAAAAGAGAAGAAACAGTAAGTGCTGGTGAGGATGTAGAGAAAAAATAATCTTTGTGTGCTGTTGGTACAAATATAAATCAGTGAAGTCAGTATGGAAAATAGTATAGTTTCATCAAAAAAATTAAAAATAGAACTATTATATGATCCAGTAATTCCACTGCTGTGTATCTATCTCACTAAAACAAAAACACTAATTCACTAATGTTCACTGCAGCATTATTTACAATAGCCAAGACATAGAAACAACCTATGTATCCACTGAGAGATAAATGGATAAAAAATATGTGGTATACATAAACAATGGAATACTACTTAGTGATAAAAGTCTTACTATTTGCAACAACATGGATGAACATTGAAGGTATCATGCTAAGTGAAATAAGTCAGGCAGAGAATGACAAACACTGAATATTTTCACTTATATATGGAATTTAAAATCAAAACAAACAAAACAAAACTTAGACTCATAGATACAGAGAACAGATTAGTTTGTTGCCAGAGAGGAGGTGGGATGTGAGGGGAAGAGAAATGGGTTAAGAAGTACAAACTTTCAGTTATAAGATAAGTAAGTCATGGGGATATAATGTATAGTATGGAGAATATAAATAATAATACTGCATTAACTTTGTGACAGTAACTAGAGTGATTGTGTTGATCATTTTGCAATGTATAAAAATGTTGAATCACTGTACTATATACCTGAAAGTAATATAATGTTGTATATTAAATTATACCTCAATAAAAATAAATGAGTAAAGAGAAAATAACAAGTATTGGCAAAGAGGCGAAGAAATTAAAACCCTCATACACTTATGGTGGGAACACAAAATCGTGCAGCCTCTGGAAAACAGTTTGGCAGTTCCTCAACAGGTTAGACAAAAACTTGCCATATCACCCAGGATTTCCACTCCTGGGTATATAACCAAAAGAACTGAAAACATGGGGGGAAAACAGGTAAGTTGAGCATTACAAAATCAAATCAAAGGACTGATCATGTTTCAAGAAGGAAAAAACAGTCAACTTTATTAAATATTTTTCATAGGTAAGATGGGGACAGAAGACTAGTGAACTTACTAATATGGAGGTAATTGGTAATTTTTTTAAAAAGGAGATTAAAGGAATAGAAAATATTTAATATAAACTCCAATACTGCATATTAAGGAGATAATGTGAGATGAGGAAGTAGGTGATGATTTGGCAATTTCTTTTGCAAGGTGTGGTGCCAAGAAGAGGAGAAAATGGGACTATAACTAGAGAATATACTTTTAAAATATACTTAGAGAATATACTTTTAAAAGTGTAGATTCTAGAGCACATCTGTATGCTGATGTGACTAATCCAATAAAATTGATAATACAAAAGAGTGTGGGGATAATTATAAAAGAAAAAATATTGAGAAAGTAAGTGGAGTATCAGACCTCAAGTAGATGGGATACACAGTAAAAATAGAAGCATTGTCCTTACAGGAGAACAGGCGATGCTTATATACTATAAAGAAAAGAAGGAAAAGATTGTGGTTTAATTACCAATACAGGTAAGATGGTAGATTTGGTGGGAAAGATTTGAGGGAATTCTTTCTGATTCTTCATTTTTCTCAGTGAAGGATAAGGCAAGGTCATAAAATGGCAGGAATTAGTGTAGGGTGTTTAGGAACTGAGGAGAGGATAAGGTGTTGAATATTCATATGGGAAAAATGGAAATGGGCACACAATATGGAAGGACTGCTGATTTGAGATCTGTGGTCAAGAATTTAAGGTGATATGAGTCAGCTCAGTCTTATAGTTTCTACAGCAGCATTCATCACTTGTGTACAGGAACAAAGTAGGTAGATAGCTAGATTTCAGAAGGGTTGTGGTTTTGCCAGGAATGTACTAGAGTGGTATAGTAGGTATGGAGATGATGGTTTATGAAAGTAAGTATAATGATAATGGAAATTGGTAAAAAAAAAAATAAGGAAATTAGGAACGAAGGAATGAGAATGGTAAAAATTAGTAGAGTTCATAAACTGGAATTCAAAGATAAAGAATTGCTGGAGTTGTGCACGTGTGTGTGTGTGTGTGTGTGTGTGTGTGTGTGTGTGTACATACATGCACGCGAAGGAGGTATTTTTGGCAGAAAGAGCAACCAGTTCTAGTTCAAAAGATGTATGTTTTAAAAGTGAAGATTTCAGAATTGGTAAAATTTTTGAGAATGGCAATATCTATAGCACGAGCATTAAAATAAGTGGCTTAAGTATGATGGAAGAAAAATGGCATTGAACATGAGGACTTGAAAGATTTGCAAGGCCAAAAATGTTGGATGTTGGATGAGTATTCACATAGATGACGGATGTTGAATTTGATAAAATGGAGGCATTAATAAAAGTGGAGAGGAAAAAGGAACATAGGAATTGAAGTGTCCTTTGAATAAAGGGAAAGGAATAAAGAAAGGCAGCACATGATACTGTATAATAATGTAAACTGCAAATGAACTCTGGATTTCAAAGGAGAATGGAGCAAAAATGGTTTAGAAGTGATAACGAGAAGCAAAGCAACTAGCTACTCCACCTCTACTCCCTGGGGTATATGAGGAAAATTGATGTTTGCCTAGGAGCACTGTAGGGGAAGTGATTTCCTCAAGGCACAATCACATTCCAGTTATAAAACACAGATGACCATTGAGAGAAAAATTTGAAACTACTGGAGAGTTTCTTAACAATCGACTATCAAGCATACAGTAATCCTCAATAAAAATTCACTGACTGAGGGGTGCCTGGGAGCCTCAGTTATTGAATATCTGCCCTTCGGCTCAGGTTATGATCTGGGAGTCCCAGAATCAAGCCCTGCATCAGGCTTCCTGCTTGGTGGGAAACCTGCTTCTCCCTCTCTCTTTTTCCCTGCTTGTGCTTCCTTTATAGCTGTGTTTCTCTCTGTCAAATAAATAAATAAAATCTTAAGAAAAACAATCAACTATTAGTAACAGAGGACAGAAAAGAAGGGCTTACGAAGATGGAGAGAGAGTAGTATAGTGTCGTGTGTAGAACAGTATGTGGCTAACATTTAGGTAATAATGGATAATATACAGGGTACTGACTTTAGTATAAGTGATGAGACAAGATAAACCTTGTGATTGCATGGCAGTCTTGGAGGTAAGTAAAGCCCTCCTTGACTTGGAATTGCTTGAGATTGACCTAGAATCCAGAAGAATCCAGAAACACCAATAGGGATATGTTTCCTCTAAATACCATGTATTCTGCATGATAATACAGCTTTCCAAAGATAGACTACTAAGGACATCTAAAAGGGTATATTTAAAAGGAGAGGAGTGTGTGTGCTCAGGAGTGTGGGTGTGTATGAAAAATAGTATCATATTCTAGTGTTAGCAGGTTGCTATTACAGGCATATGAAGCTGAGCAATATTTTTGGACAACCCAAGATGCCCGCACACATGTGGCCCAGATGTAGGTACCAACATTGGGCACCTGCAAAGCTAAAACTGGGGAAGCAAAGAGGCCAAGGGGAAGTAGTACTATCCCAATACAGGAATACATTTACTGAGGCCACCTAAATGGCAGGTGGGAAAAAATGGAGGAAAAGAAAGTGAACTTTCCCCCCCTAACATCTCTCTTTAGGAGGAAGTACTTGGAGTTGTATTTCCTACATAAATTCACCTGCTAAAACTCCAGGGAGCTCATCAGTGGGCAGATGTTCCCACCTAAGTGTGGTTACCAGCAACATTTAATCAAAATCATGGCTGCATCTGGCTCACATTAAAAGGTTTCTCTTCATCATTGTCTTTTAAAAGAACAATTCCCCATGCTTATAAATCCAGGCTCAGAACATCAATTCAACCTGCCTCAGGAGGTTTGTGGCTATCCCTTTCTGCTGGGAATCAGTGCTGTTCCCAAGTAATCAATTTGAGAAGTATTGCCAAAGTGTTTTTCTTTTCAGTGTTTATCTACTGGAATGTCTAGGAGTGAAGCATGAACAGAACGATGCAATCCTAAGATTCAGTTTCTTGCATCAAATACATAGAGTGTAGGGCACCTGGGTGGCTCAGTGGGTTAAAGCCTCTGCCTTCAGCTCAGGTCATGATTTCAGGGTCCTGGGATCAAGGCCTGCATCGGGCTCTCTGCTCAGCAGGGAGCCTGCTTCCTCCTCTCTCTCTCTACCTGCCTCTCTGCCTACTTGTGATCTCTCTCTCTGTCAAATAAATAAATAAATAGTCTTTCAAAAATACATACAGTGTATATGAGCATCAAGGCAAGAGGATAAAGAGCTTTAATTGAACTTCCAATAAAAACTGGGGCTCAAATCCTGGAATCATCCCATATTAGCCTTGTGAGTTAAGCTAGGTAACTAACCACTCTGAACCTGTTTTCTGATTTCTAAATAAAGTAGGAAGTAATATCTCATAAGGCTGTTATAAAGATCAAATGAAATAATTCACATAGTGAATATAGCATAGTGACCCACGGAATGGGAGGAAATATTTGCAAATCATATGTCTGATAAGAAATTTTTATCCAGAATATATAAAGAACTCTTTCAAGTCAATGACAAAAAGATAACCCGATTAAAAATGGGCAAAGAATCTGAGTAGACATTTTTCCAAGGAAGATATACAAATGGCCAACAAGCACATTAAAGATGATTGACATCAATAGTCAAGCAAATCAAGACCACCAAGAGTACTACTTCATACCCACTAGGATGGCTAGAATAAAAAAAGTCAGATAATCATAAGTGTTGGTGAGGTTGTAGAGAAATCAGAACCATCATCCACTATTTTGTTTGTTTGTTTTTATGTATGTATGTATTTATTTATTTACTTATTTTATTTTATTATTTTTTTTATTTTTTCAGCGTTCCAAGATTTGTAGTTTATACCCCACAACCAATGCTCCATGCAGTATGTGCCCTCAGTACCCACCACCAAGCTCACCCATCCCCCACCCCTCCCCTCCAAGACCCTCAGTTTGCTTCTGAGTCCAAAGTTTCTCCTGTTTTGTCTCCCTCCCTGATTTACCCCACTTCCCATTTCCTTTCCTTCTCCTACTATTCTCCATATTATTCCTTATGCTCCACAAGTAAGTGAAACCATATGATACTTGACTTTCTCTGCTTGGCTCATTTCACTCAGCATAATCTCCTCCAAACCGGTCCATGCTGCTACAAAAGTTGGGTATTCATCCTTTCTGATGGAGGCATAATATTTCATTGTATATATGTACCATATCTTCTTTATCCATTCATCCATTGAAGGGCACCTTGGTTCTTTCCTCAGTTTGGCAATTGTGACCATTGCTTCAATGAACATTGGGGTATATATGGCCCTTCTTTTCACTACACATAACTATATCATTCTATTCATATGAAATGCTCAGAAATCTATACAAACAAAGCAAATTAATAGTTGCTTATGGCTGAGGGCAAAAGCTGTTGGGGAATGATAGCTAAATATAGGGTTTCTTTTTGAGATGTTGAAAATGTTCTGCAATAGATCATGGTGATAGTTGTACAACTCTGTGACTATATGGAAAAAACACTGACTTGTATACTTCAAATGGGTGAATTGTGTGGTATGTGAATTATATATCAATAAAGTTGATTAAAAAGCCTGTGTGGTAGGCAGGAAAAAAAGGAGTATAACATATCGCCTGGAACACGTAAATGCTGAGTAAGTGATAGCTATTATTATTCTATCTAATTTACTATATTCCTTTGAAAAATTTCATTTTTGAGGTTCAAATTCAACCCAAGCCAAATGATTAATTACTGGGAAGGAATTAAATATGACTAATGAGACCTAATGATTGATGGACTGATCTTTGGAGTCAAACAAACATGGATCTTTCATTACAAAAATATGATCCTGAGCATACTAGCTTCTCAGTTTCAGCATCTCTAAGCTGTAGGTAATAATAGCACCTGCCTCATATAAATATTGTTAGGAATAAATGATATAAAATATGCACTAAGGCCAGAACAGTGACTAGAACATAATAATTGTCAGCAAAAACTAGATATCCCTATCTTAAGCAAATTTCTCAGATGTTCTAATTCCCCTCAAAAAACTTTTAAATATTTATATGCTACCAATTTTTATTTTAAATGTCAAACTTTTCCTGGAAATTGCTTCCAATAATGGTTCACTGCTTGAATATTGTCAGCTCCCAAAATGTCAATTATTCCAAAAGGGTACATTTTTATTCTCATTGTCCTCTATTGGTAACTTGTTGATGGATACAAGTCACTAATGTTCTTTGAGTTAATAGGTTGTTTTCATTTTAATCAACCACTGGTGCATCTTTGCCATTCTTTTAGCTACCAGAAAGAAAATCATTTATTGAAAAGTCAATAAAATAAATGTGATTCAATGAATATGGCTGCCAATGTTAGAAATGAAAACTACTCCCAGCTAATTCAAGATTGTGCTATTGTGAAGTCTTCCACTCCCAAGATTTCTTTTTTTCAGATTCACTCAAAATCAGTGACCTTAAATAACTAAATAAAAAATAAAACAAGATGTTAACATGTCAAGATGTGCTTAGAAATCAATACACAGTTGCTCTTAATATAAAGAAAGGAAGACAAAACCTCCACAAAATCCCTGATGGAACAAATCATGTTATTTGCTCTAGGGATTAAAGAGAAGAGCAATTTTGTCACAAGTATATATGATCTATCCAGATGTGTGACTTTTTTCAAATCTATGAAACCTGCAAATTCTTTCTATAAACCTGAAACACAAACATTGAATTTAAAGAGAACCACACGTATTTTTGCAACCAAGCTTAAATTATATTACTGTGGAACAAAATACATTATTATACCTTACAACTTTATTCAGAAATTCAGCATAGGAATTGGCTATAAAAGTCTCAGACTTCATTTGTAGCTTTCAAAGTTATGCTTTTGTTCTGGAATTTTAACTGTTTTAAACTAACTTAACAGAAACATTAAGAAAAGCAAAACACACATTACAGGCTATTTCAGGGAAAGGTATGTCCTGCAGCAAGTCTCTACACAGGGAATGGCACATGTCAAGTTCATTGCCTTTATGCCAAGGTATGAATATGTGGCAGGCTAGTATGAGAATTTAAATCCTCAGAAGAAATATGATGCTGCTTTTGAGAACAAATTGACCTGAAGATCACAGAGATTGTTCCTAGGAGGAAAACCTCTTCAAAGTTTCACTCTGGTCTGTGTAAGTCAGCATTATTTCTGTGTAAGTAGCATTATTTCTGCCCATCTTCCTGTCCCCAATTTTAATTCATAGGGGCACACTCATGGCCTTAGATTCACCCTACTGTCTCCTTGATGTTGTCTCCTCTAAAATGCTTCTGTATGTTCTCTTGCTGGGCCATGCAGATAGCTTCTCTCTCAGAGTCCACGGTTATCTCATCCTGCCCCACTACCAGGACATTTCCTTGAACACTTTCTTCAAGTTAATAGGTAATGTCATCAGAGCTAACATTTCCTGAGCTTTTTTTTTTTTTTTACCATGCACCAGACCATTTTAAGCCCTTCACATGCATTACTTTAATTGATCCTCCCAACAACCCTAAAATGTAGGTCATATTATAAGCTCTACTTAACCATTTTACTAAATGTATGGAAATGCTTCTCTTTTCATTAGTGTCAAATGTAATGAGGAAAAAAATATATCAAATAATGTGTCAATAATAAATCCCATTGACACAAGTAAAATTAGAACATCTTTCTTAAATTAATTGACCGTATGTATTTTATTTTAGGAGCTACCTAATCAAATCTTTGCCCATTTTCCTATTGGGACATTTATATATTCCTTATTGTTTTCTAAAAAAATCTTTACATATTAATTAACCCTTGTATGATACATGCATCCCTTTTATTCTGGTTATTTACATTTTATTTTATATATGCTTTTAATAGAGAAGTTTTAATTATTTTTATGCAGGAAGAGCCTTGTATGTTTGAAGCACACTTAATCTACAATGAAAATAATAATAGTAAAGCTAAAATATCAATAATATTGATAATAGCAATATCAATAGATTTCTGTATTCCTATTTTTTTCACAGTCCTTGTGGACAATGGTAATGGTAGAAAGAACAATTTATTTAGCAGGCTACTGGAATTACACTGATTACAGGTTACATTACATAGGGAACTAAAAGAAGAAACCTCTGCCTTTTTTCAGTTCAATTTCCCTTGCAGAGATTGATGTCAAAAGACGGAACAGTTGAGACAATATATATTTCTAACCATATAATTTCCACTAGCTTAAACCAAGGCAATGGATAAAGAGGTAAGTCAACAGTGCCCAGAATCTCTCTGGAGTCAGCAGACTTAAGTTCATTCTTGTATATAGGATACCAATTGTGTTCCTGATAGTTTCATTGCTTTGTCAATGGCATAAATCGTACCAAAATTCCTCTCACTATCTTTCCCCGAAATGGAATTAGCTTGACCAAGTGCTGCTCTGCTTCTTACTATTCTTTACTTCTAGGAATAGCAAATTTTTCTGTAAAGGAAAGGAGAGTAAATAGTTTAGTTGCTTCTAAACTTTCTCTCCTCCTCCTCTTCCAGCTACACTTTCTACTCTTGTTCTTCTTTTTCAAATCATATTTTTCTTTATGTAATGCCATGAGATTTTGGATAGTGGAACATGAATAAGAAAAGAAACATTATTTTTTAGTGGGCCATTTCTGTTTACCCCTGGAATCATGTGGCCCCTGCTTTTATTGGCATCCCAGATTGGATGTGACCTGCTGACTCACAGACTCTGGGGTCTGGTGTTGGCACAGACCTGCTTGAGAGTTGATGGTGTGTGTCTCTTCATAATTTTGTATTTCATGATAGTATGTCAGTAGGCTGAAAATAGTCAAAGTGGGAGTATTTTCTCCATGGAATTAGGCAAATGCTATAAATCAGGTGTGTTAATTTGCCTGGACTGTTGTAACAATTATCAAAACCTAGGTGGTTTAATCAACAGAAACTGATTTTCTCACAGTTCTGTAGGCTAGAAGTGTAAAATTGAGACTGGTAGGGTTGGTTCCTTCTGACAGCTGTGAGAGAAAGATTTGTTCCAGTCATCTCTCCTTAGTAATAGGTATATGTCTTCTCCCTTTGTTTCTTCACATTATCTTCCCTTGATGTGTGTCTCTTTCTCTATACATGGCATTCTTTTTATAAGGTCACCATATTAGATTAAGGGCCCAACCTAGTCCAGTATAACATATATCATATCATATCAGATCAGATCAGATCAGATCAGATAATATATCATATCAGTAATGATTTATAATTATATATTTTATCTATAATAATTATATCTGTAATGTAACTATTTGGAAATTAGGTCACATGTTGAGGTACTTAGGGTTAGAACTTAACATAAAAATTTTGGGGGAATACAATTCAACCCTTAACATTCGGCCTTCATGTTTTTTCAGAGAACCGGTTGTTAAACATTTACCAGCATACCACTGCCTACAGGCCTGAGATTGCTCTCTGCCTCAATTAGGACTGAACAAAGGGTTGAAGGAACCAATTTCAAATAGAAATACAAACATTTGATGACTGTAAGTAACTTGTTAGAACTAGCGGCGCTATGAACCCAGTGTTCCCTTTCTTGAAAAAGGGTATGAAAGAAAACATAAAAACCTGAAACCATAAAACTCCTAGAAGAAAATATAGGAGAAAAGATCCATGACACTGGTCTTGGCAATGATTTTCTTGATATGATACCTAAAGCACAGGTAACAAAAGCAAAAATAAACAAGTGGGACTACATTAAACTAAAACAAAATGAAAAAGGCTACCTATGGAATATATGTAAACTATGTATCCAATAATAGGTTAATATCCAAAATATATAAGAAACTTGTACAACTCACTAGCAATCATCTTCATCGTCATCATCATCATCATCATCATCATCATCATCTAATTAAAATAGGCAAAGGACTTGAATAAACATTCCTCCAAAGAAGACATTCAGATGGCCAAGAGGTACAAGAAAAGGTGCTCAATATCACTAACCATCAGGGAAATGCAAATCCAAACCACAATTAGATATCACCTCAAACCTGTTAGAATAGCTACTATGAAAAAGTCAGAGGATAAGTGTTGGCAAGGATGTAGAGAAAAGGGAATGCTTGTACACTGTTGGTGAGAATGTAAATTGGTGCAGCCAGAATGGAAAATAGTACGAAGTTCTTCAAAAAATTAAAAATAGAACTACCATATGATCCAGCAATCTTACTTCAAAGTATATATTCAAAGGGAATGAAATTAGTATCTTGGAGAGATATCTGCACTCTCATGTACACTGCAGCATTATTTACAATAGCCAAGATAGAAAAACAATCCGAGTGAGTGTCCACTGAAAGATGAATTAAGAAAATTATATATATAGGGTCACCTGGGTAGCTCAATGGTTAAGCCTCTGCCTTCAGCTCAGGTCATGATCCCAGAGTCCCAGGATCGAGCCCCACATGGGGCTACCTGCTCAGCGGGAAGCCTGCTTCTCCCTCTCTCACTCCCACTGCTTGTGTTCCCTCTCTCGCTGTATTTCTCTCTGTCAAATTAATAAAATCTTTTAAAAAAGAGAAAATTATATATATAATCTGAAAATATAAATTAATTAAAATTAAATTATAATTAATTATAATTAAAATACATATAATGGAATCCTATTGAGCCTTAAAGAAGGGAATCCTTCCTATAGCAAAATAGATGAACCTGAAGGACTTTAAATAAGTCAGACAAAGATGAATATTTCACAATCTCAATTACACGTTGGATCTAAGGGTCAAACTCACAGTAACAAAGAGTAGAAGGGTGGTTACCAGGGGCTAGGGGATGGCGGTTATGGAGAGATGTTGGTCAAGGGTACAAACTTTCAGTTATAAGATGAGTAAGTTTTAGAGATCTAACATACAGCATGGTGATTATAGTATTGTATACTTAAAATGTGCTATAAGAGTAGATTTGGAGTGCTCACCATACACCAAAAAATGCTAACTATTTGAGTTGATGGATATTTTAATTAGCTTGACTGTAATCATTTCACAATGTGTATGTATATAAAAACATCACACTGTTCACCTTACATGTATAAAATATTCATTTGTCAATCATGCCTCAATAAAGCTGGGGGGAAAGTACAGTTTTCCAATATAAATAAGGTATCTTCAAAAAATAGAAAATGTAGAACTAGTCGAGAAAATTTCCCCACAAGTTTAGAAAGAATACACTGCATCTGTCTCATCAAAAGGTCTCAGAAAAGATGACTATATTGTGAGAGTTAAGTAGTTGGTGACCCTTCACACATACCTGACTTCAGTTTAGAAAGTATACAGATTTAATCAATATTTTTTCAGTTATCATTAAAATTAATTTTATTAACTGAGAATAGCAATAATGACATACAAGAGTTGAGCCACCTGAATCCAGAGCAGATCGAGTCATCTATCCTACAAACTTAAATGAATTCACAAAAAATAGATCAGTGAAACTGGTAAAATAGTGCCTATCAGTGGAATTTTCTAATTTTTAGCCAATTATGTTGATGTCACATTGGTCACAAGGTAAGACTCTAACATATGCTGAGTAGACTGAAATAGGGCACAGTTGGCAAGGGATGGGCATGGGCAGACCTCATTCACAGCTAAGTTGATTTTTTCAGAAATGATGACTGAGCAAAGTCATGTAAGCTGATTATGGCAACAGAGAGTCTAAAATAACTTTGCCTGGATAAAATGAAGGCTTCATTTGACCTCAGAGTCATAGGGCATTTGATATCTGAAACTAACCCTGAAGGTATAAGGTAGACACTGTGTGAAAGTTCTGGAGTCATATTCAGATAACTAGAAGCATTTTACCTTTTCTCTTTATGTTGTTCAGAAACACAAGATTACTCACATTTCTCCTGTAATGCCATTCGTTTGGCCCATCAATCCATTAGCACATTTTAGGAATATTCTTTTTCTTGCATAAAAAGCTAAGATAACAACTTCTATAGCCAGATAGATGGGACTAGTTTGTTATATAATCTAATTGGTCAAATATGGTTTGGTTATGTTCATTAACAAAAGAAGCATGAATGAGCATGCTCAACATGTTTTCTTTTCTCTCTTTTCCCTTTTTTTTTTTTTTTGGAAAGTCACTTAGTGAATGAACCAAAATGCTTTACCAATTCTGCTCATTTTGGTCATTAAGAATGATCGCCAAAGGGCGCCTGGGTGGCTCAATGGTTAAGCCTCTGCCTTCAGCTCAAGTCATGATCCCAGAGTCCCTAGATTGAGCCCCACATCAGGCTGCCTGCTTCTCCCTCTCTCACTCCCTCTGCTTGTGTTCCCTCTCTGGCTGTGTTTCTCTCTGTCAAATAAATAAAATCTTTAAAAAAAAAAAAAGAGTGATAACCTAAGAAATTTCTAGGCTCTCTTTCTCTGAGTACTGTAAGCCTCACAAAGAAGTAAACAGAGATTGTGTCTGTTTTTCCTCTCATCCTCCTTCCTTAATAGTTCTTGGCAGTTATTGATAATTGAGAACCAATGATATTTCATAACCAATATAAATTTTGAATAAATGAATCAATCATTTAAGCAAGCATTCAATAATCATTAAATGAATGCTTGCTTTGCTGTTACCATCATGGGAATGTTTTCTATCATCTTTGGAGCCATCCTTAAGCTCTAGGTTTCTTTTGTAAATTAAAAAAAAGTTCAGCTTTATTAAGGTATAACTGATATATGAATATTTTTAACCACACACATTTAATGTATAAAATTTGATAAGTTTGGACAATACATACATCTGTGATAGCAACACCACAATCAAGGTAAGTTTCCTTTGATTATACAGAAGAGAGGAAAAACAAAAGCAGAGAGGTATGTATTTACCCTATCATAGAGGTATTAAGTCTAACAAAATAAATGACAATGTGAACTCGGAAATTGTCTCTATCATAATATATTTGGGGAAAAATACACAAAATTGGGTGAAAGGAAGTTAAATTGTAAAGCATTTACAGATAAGTTCAAATGCAATTTCTCTTTTTAATAGGATGTATTTTTTTAATTATTATTTTAATAAGGCATTTTCTTTCAAAAACACGGGATATAATTTTGATTTGCATCTAAATAGGATGTATTAATAGGGTTATGTTTTGTTCAAATTTTTTGTTCATTCAGGCCTTGCTGATAAGTGATTCCAACTTCCATCCCTTAAGAGATTAATCAAATTTAATGTGTTCACTGGCACAGAGATATGCCTAAAGCAAGTAGGTGGAAAGTGATTTTGCCAATGTTATTGGAATGTGCTTTTGTCAAGGTCTGAATGATATTAATGCCAATTCTAATACAGATGATATAAGTGTTTCATCTGAAATTTCTTTCTGTCAACTTAAAGTAATTAAATATGTAGTCAAGTCTGTTTCCATATGTATACAGTTAAGTAGATTTCTTGAAGTCCTACACCTATTATGAACCCAGGTACACTCTGCAACATATTTTTTTTCAGTGTCGGGAAAACAGACATATGATTTCATGGTGTGCTATCCTAACCCTCTATTAGTGATTATGGTACATAGAACAGTTCCTGGGAATCAGGACATGGAAATCTTTGGGCAACCATTGTTCTATGTACATCATAAAAGGGACTTTACAGGTATAATGCAGTTAAGGATTTTGAGATGGGGATATTATCCTGAATCATCCACATGGGACTCATATAATTGCAAGGGTCCTTAATGTGGACAAGAGGGCAGAAAGGTTAGAATCAGAGAGATGGCATCATAACAAAGATTCTACCAGTCATTGCTAGCTTTATGAAAGAGGGCCACAAGTTAAGAGATGTGAGAAGTGTCCAGAATGTCAATTTCCTTCCTTCTTTCCTTCCTCCTAAAGAGAAAACGTGATTTGAAGAACCTTTCCTTATGTCAAAGTCTATCTACAAAGACTATTGCATTCTTACTTCCTGAGGTGTCTTTTTAAAATTTTGAAATAATTTTTAGAAACTAATTTTTGATGTACAGAAATCGCTGTCAGATTCACTGCTACCTATAGAGTATTTCTGCATATTTATCTCAAGGTGGAGATTAAAAATTAAAATAGGAGGACATTTTGTAGTTCAGCTCTGAGAAAGTCTGATTGAACTGGGATTTTCTGATTAGGCTGGTAACATAAAAATGTTATTTAGTAGAATATAAAATCACTGATAGTAATTCTACATCAAGTTGAATTTAAATATACACGTAACAGTGTATATCAAGTTACTCAGCAGGGGCAGAAGTTTGAACACTGTGGCTTGCAGGCCTTCCAGGTCAGATGGTCAGAGGAGGAGAGAGGCAGAGCAACTAGCCCTTGAAGAGCAGTGTCATCACAGGATATGCCACCGTGTTGACCAGTAAGACCACTGGGAGTTTCCAGCATACACCTTGCTGTCTTAAAGTTTACTATATAAATGCAGGAACATAAGTAAAGAATACAGAATAATGCAAAATCATGAAATCTTTCATCTCTTGAAAGGAATAGAAATGAAAATGCAAAATATCGGGACCTTTGAACCCCACAAGTATGTAGTCCCTAGGGCAGCATGGTCTGTACTAAATAACAATCTCATTAGGATGCCTACAGAAACATCATTGCTATTTTCACTCCTGCTCCTATCTCAACCCATTTTGTCCTTGGCACCTGTACTTGCAGAGTCAAATATTGTCCTGTGTTTTGAATAACTGAGTATATTTTCTGGAAAGTTAATAGGACTTTTAATCTCTTGGAAAATGGGTAGCTTTGTGAAAAAATTATTTGTCTATGGAAAAATAACAGGAAATTGTATTTAAATGATTTCCTATACAGAAATGTAAAGTTGGATGAGGTTACTTTACTTTATTTTATTTTTTTAATTATTATTTTGTATTATGTTATGTTAGTCACCATATAGTACATCCTTAGTTTTTGATGTAGTGTTCTAAGATTCATTGTTTATATACAACACCAAGTGCTCCATGCAATATGTGCCCTCCTTAATATCCATAACCAGGTCAATCCATCCCCCTCCACTCTAAAACCCTAAGTTTGTTTCTCGGAGTCCACAGTCTCTCATGGTTCATGTCCCCCTCTGATGTCTGCCCTCCTTCATTTTTCTCTCCCCTCTCCTAATGTCCTCCATGCTATTCTTTATGTTCCACAAGTAAGTGAAACCATACAATTGACTTTCTCTGCTTGACTTATTTCACCCTGTTTGACTTCTTTTGCTCGACAAATCTCTACAATCTATTAAGTTACAAATGTACAACTTATGAAGAACTGCAAATAAAAAATGACAGATGAGCAACACAGAGGAGTAGTGCTCTTGTGGTTGACACTTATATTTCTCACCCTTCATCTGATGGAAGATGTTACCCTGATACCATTATATTCCCTTCAAACTCCTACAAAAACTATGTTATTGGAGGAGAGAGATGTTCTGGGTTATGAGACAGGTATACAGCATAAAATGTACAAAATATCTTCCCTTAAATCACCTTGGGGCATAAACTATATAACTTATATTAAGGTCAGCTGCTAGCTTCAAGATCCAGTCCAACATAGGATTGTATTCAAAGGAACAATAGTATGTTATAGTGTGAGATTATAGGAAATTCTCCTATTTAAAAAAATTATATCTCTTTAAGTGCATTTATTGTTTACCTCTTTCAAAATCATTTATTGATTGTCAGCTATGTGGTACTCATTATGCTAGAAAATGTTGACAGAATGTTGTACAAAAACAGACATATTTCTTATGGACCTTATCATCTGATTGGCAAAATATATATTAATTGTATATATGTACTAGTCAGATATGTGTACATTAATATATTAACATATATTAATAATATATGTATATATAACATCTTCTACATAATGGAATACTATTCAGTCATGAAAAATAAAGGAAATCTTGCTATTTGCAAAAGACTGAGATGGACATGGAAGATATTATGTTACATGAAATAAGCCAGACAGAGAAAGGCAAATACTATATGATCTCATTTATATGTGGAATCTAAAAATAAAAACTCAAGTTCAGAAGCAGAGGGTAGAACAATGGTTACCAGGGGCTGCTGAGGTGGGAGAAATGGGGAGATATTGATCAAAAGATACAAAGTTGTAATTATGTAGGATGAATAAACAGAGATCTAGTGTACAGGCATAATGACTACAGTTAACAAATACTATATTGAACTCAAAATACACTAAGACAGTAGAAGTAGTATGTTTTTAGATTGACTGTAGTAATCATTTCACTATGTGTATGTATATCAAATCATGTTGTAAACTTTAAATTATATACAAATTTTATTAATAAATAAATGTAAATAAATGAAGAATAAAAGCATACAAACGGTCAAAAAATAATTTCTCCATGTTAAGGTCTGTTGTGGAGATAATGGCCCATTTTGTTCTGTCTTTAGGAAATACAGTTCAAAAGCAATAGGCTATCTCACTACATAGGTCGTTAGTTATCTTCTCTGTGTGCCTGTGGGACCAAATGAGCTGATCATCATTCTCATAGTGCCCTGTACATGTGCCTTATGCTACTTATCACAGATACAATCAAATATTTCTTTCTTTCTTAATGTTTGTTTTAAAGTATCTACCCTGATAGACTTTAAACTCTATACAGTCAGCAAATATGCTTCATTTACCACTGTATGCCTAGTGCCTAGCATAATGCCTAATAATGTCTTCTTTTTCTTTGGTCTATAATGTCTTAATAAATGCTCCATAATTCTGTGTGGAGATTGAAGACTAGAGGGAAGGAAGAAAAGATTCTAAGAAGGAAGGAAAGAAAAACACAAGAAAGGAAGAGGAAAGGAGGTAGATATAAGTTATTTAGATAGTGAAATCACTGTGACTTATGGATGAATAAGTTGTTAATAATCAACCATTTTAACCTCTAAAAATTCAGCTTACATTGGAAATGCACAGCATCTATAGGACAGTCACATTCTGTTTTAATATGTAGAGTGGATGTATGGACTACAACTTGTTTGTAGAAGTTTGGAAACCACTTTGGTTTTGCTATACTACAACCTCTGTTTCTAAATGAATCCTGTTTTTTTTTTCTTTTCTGGTTTTATCCTGTCCAGAAGTCTTCAAAGTATGCATATCATATGCAATCAGTAGTGTTGCTCAAAACCTCAGTTATTCTTGACACTTTTCCTTGTCATGCATTTCCAATTCATTATCAATTTGTCAATGTTGTTTCCTTCATATCTTTTTTTTTCTTAAAGATTTTATTTCTTTGACAGAGAGAAACACAGCCAGAGAGGGAACACAAGCAGGGGGAGTGAGAGAGGGAGAAGTAGGCTTCTAGCCGAGCAGGGAGCCCGATGTGGGGCTTGATCCTGGGTCTCCGGGATCATGACCTGAGCCGAAGGCAGTTGCTTAACCAACTGAGCCACCCAGGCGCCCCTCCTTGATATCTTTTGAATCTGTCTTTGTCTTAGTCATCACTGTTGCAAGTCTACCCTAAGCTATCTCTCTTTTGGTAAATAGAAATAATCTCCCAACAGATCTCCGTGATGCTACCCCAGATTCTTCAGTTCACTTTCTCTGCTGCAACTAGATGGTTTCAGAACACCAACATGGGCATGACAACTGTATGCTCAAAGAGTGACTCACCACTCTTAAAAACCAAACTTCTCAGTGAGTTCTTAGTGCCCAAATGGTATTGCTCCCTTCCCATTCCTGTCTCCTCTTGCAGCACTCTCAGCTTCACTTCTACACTGCATCACTCTAGCCTGATTTGAGTTCCTTTCATGTATCATTCTACCCTGCCTGTTCCCACATACCTAGGTCCTTTACCTAATTGAGTCTTATTCATGTTTTTATTTATTTATTTATTTATTCAACAGAGAGAAACACAGCTACAGAGGGAACACAAGCAGAGGGAGTGAGAGAGGGAGAAGCAGGCTTCCCTCCAAGCAGGGAGCCCAATGCAGGGCTTGATCCCAGGACTCTGGGATCATGACCTGAGCTGAAGGCAGACTCTTAAGGACTGAGCCACCCAAGTGCCCTCCTATTCATGTTTTGAGTTCAGCTAACATAAGATTTCTTCAAGGAAGCTTTCCCTGGTCAGCCTTGCCCCCTAGTAGGTCAGGTTCCTTCATAATATACTCCATTAGCCTTGTTCTTGACATGAATAACATTGTTCTCAGATTGGAATGATACACTTATTTATGTGACATAAAATATATATTTACAATATATAGAATTCTATATAGAATCCTATATAGAATATATAGAAATAAGTTCCATGAGACCCTTGTCTGTTTTTGTTCCACATTTTATCAGCATTTCCTAAAGAAATGAGTAGCACAGAGCTGATGATCAATAAATATTTTTGAAAGAGGTAAAGAATAAGTGTACTCAAGGAGGTGTGGTTTTTTAAAATATCCTCATAAATAAAAGGGAATTTTCTATAATCCTACTTTCAACCTAAAGATAAAGACTCAGAGTTAATATTTTAGTTAACATTCCCTATGATTATAAAAAAAATCGTAACATAACTATTTTCCTTGGTGATAGTTTCTTTTTTATGAAAAAATATTTAAACATTAGCGTTGTATCATAACTTTGTGATGAAACCAAATTTATATGCTCTACATCTTGATCTCATCATCAAATCACATTTAATTTGAATAATGAAATGTCTCCATGAAGCCAAGGATTTTTTTCTGTGTTCAACTGCCTGCCTATGGAAGAACACAGCAAGTATCTCTTAAACTGATATCAAAGAATTAGGGTGAGATGATGGGCTATGTTAAGAAATTGATTCACTGATCTATTTTGATAGAAAATGTCCTTGGAGACTTTTTTTACACTTAAAAGCACTGGGTCATTCTTAGCAGCAACAAAGCAACTTAACTGCTGCTATTTAAAAATCATGGTCTCTTTCAGGCTCCTTTTGGCTAAAACAACAAGGAAAATGGTTTTCTTTATTTCACGACACATACTGTATCTTGTTCTTATTCTTTCCCCCCCCCTTTCTTATTCTTAAATGATAGGAAACATGAAGGTTCATTCAGGATGGTAAGAAAATGGTGTGGATACTACTATTACTGAATGATTATAACCAGGAAAAAGCTAAAGCAAATGAAACTACAATGTAGGACTTAAAATTCATTCAGAACACAGTATTCAAAAGAAAAAAGTAAAATAATTTATGGGAACATTTTGGGCTCTTAATATTAAAACAAAAGTATTAAAAAGTAAAATAAGAAATAAAAACTTCTCTAGTCTTTTTAAATGAACATGGGTTCTACCATCTGTATAGTTCTTATTTGGGGCAGAAGATTTCAAACTTGCATTCACTTGATTTTAGAATGATCTTTTTTTTAATCTTGAAAGGCCTTATTTTAAAAGTAAGAAACTTACAGCTATCTTCTTCATCTCTTCTACATGGGCCCCTTGGCCCATCCCTCAAAAAAGACTATTCATTATCCTTTTCTTTTTAAAATCTTTCAAGAATTTCCCATAAACTTTTGGATAAATTCGAAATTTTTAGGAGGACATTAGACTTTCTTTAGCATAATTTTCAAAGCACTTGAAGACCTGGCCTCAGCTCCACCATTGACATCTCAACATGCAAATCCATACAAAAAGTGAATATTTTACAGTCTCCAAATCCATCCTTTTCTCTCTTATCTCTCTCTGCCTCTGTGCATGTGCTAGGAATATCTTTTCTCCTGAAATCAATTCCTCTTAGTCCTAAAAGGACCAGTTTAACAATAAAATTTTACTGTCTCTGAAAATTCTTCCCTGGTATTCCCATTTTGGGTGAGGTTTCACCCAAGTGCCCCCAGGTCAAAAGAGATTTATTCCTTTAAGTACAAGGAGAAATGATTGCCACTAAGGATAAAAAAAAAACAAGCAAAGAAACAAACCTGTAACTGTATATATAATTAAGTAATATGACTTCATAGTAGAACTGAAAAAGCCATACATGTCGTCTACCTAGCAAGGCTTTACCACAAGAAAGTGACTCCCACAGCGTGCAATGGCCACATTGGCAGGGTTGGTATGTTTTGGAAGCCCACTCCACTGAATAATTTATAGTTCATCTCCACAGGAAACCAGAGCTGCAACTTCCTCTACAGTACAGCAGGAACTGGTCACTCAGTTACCACTGATAGACATGGTGATGAGTCTTTCTGCTGTAAATGTATCATGTATGTTCAGTTTGATATACTCATGTTCTGGAATTAACTGATAGTCAAACTCTAATCTCCTTTCTCCAAAGCCCTGATACCTGAATTGGAATGTTTGCTTACCTCAGTTGCAAACTCACTCTTATCACTTGGAGAGGAAAATGACATGTAAATCAAACTACAGCTATGACGCCATTTCCCTATCATAAGAGGGCATCACTAACATTTCTATTTTTTTAAGATTTTATTTATTTATCTATTTGACAGAGACATACACAGTGAGAAAAGGAAGACAAGCAGGGGGAGTGGGAGAGGGAGAAGCAAGCTCCCCTCTTGAGCAGGGAGCCCGATGTGGGGCTCGATCCCAGAACCCTGGGATCATGACCTGAGCCCAAGGCAGACACTTAAGGACTGAGCCACACAGGCGCCCCAGCATCATTAACACTTCTAGACAATTCTTCCAAAATCTCATGCAATCCACAAAATGTAAAAATCGTATAAATTATTAACTCGTGAAATTAGGTTGAAATCTCTGCTCCAGGCACATTAGTGACATTGATAGAGATAGTTACCATTCAAGAATTTTTATATTGGTGGAGTTTGGCATCAGTAATTGGTTGAGGGAAGTAAAGGAAAAGTTGAAGAACTCAATTTGCACAGCAATGTCATTGTTTCTTACCTGCATATGTCTTTGGGGAAGCATTTGTCGGGGAGTCCAAAAAATATTATGGTGTCCTAAGCTTTGTGCCCCTGATGCCTTCGCATCACCACTGATTGCAAGAGCTACACCAAGCCTAGTGTGCAGCTTCATGAAAGAACAATTGCATATTTCTGACTGTTGGGACCTGGATTCTTGCTTTAAATTTGCTACAAAGCATGTGGGTGATGCTAAATTATTTTTCCTCTTAGGATTCAAGTTTTTTTCTTCTAAAAAGAAGAGAAGACATTGGGTTCCATGATCCTAAGATCTCTTCTACTTTAAATATTCTATGCTAGAAATGCTTTAGCTTCAATAAGGTCCAGTGCTTTCTCTTTCATAAAGATCTAAATCTTGGTCCTAGAAGTTCAATGACATGAATTTCCACATCTTAATATATTCACCAGTAATAGTTAGCAATACTGAACAAATCCTATATACAAAGCCCTGTGCTAAGATTTTACACACATTATTTCACTTGTTTCCTACAACAACCCTGGAAAGTAAATGCTAGTATTATTCCTGTTTTTTAGAGGAAGAAACTAAAATGCATAGAAGTTAAGAAACTTTGGAAATAACAGAACCCAGATCTGAACCAGGCCCATGTCCTTATTTGTGTGCCATATTGCCTCCATTGAATGTAACAGGAGTGAGATTCAGAAGCATAACATTAACATAAGTTCAGTTGTATTACATTTGGCAATTTGATAACGCTACTACTACTGTGCAAATGAGTAGTGTGGATAATATTATTATTTCATAGACAAAGGAATTAATTAGTTCCAAATGTTTCTCCCAGGGAATTCAATATTCTTTCTTCTACATGCCAATGCTTTCTAATATTGAAGGCTGCAATACTAAGTTTAGATTAACATGTATACATTCACTAAGTATTTCTCAAAAGTTTACATGTTCTAGGGGCACCTGGGTGGCTCAGTTGGTTAAGCGACCGCCTTCAGCTCAGGTCATGATTCCAGAGACCCGGGATCGAGCCCCACATCGGGCTCCCTGCTCAGCAGAAAGCCTGCTTCTCCCTCTCTCGCTCCCCCTGCTTGTGTTCCCTCTCTGGCTGTGTTTCTCTCTGTCAAATAAACAAAATCTTAAAAAAAAATGTTTACATGTTCTAGGCACAGTACTAAGATGAAACTGATAAAAAGGCTCACATTTTTTGGACAAAAATACAAGTACCACTTAATGTTTTCACCATTAAATCAGGAATGATTTTTCTAATAGAGGGGCTTCTACATCAAGACCTAAAGAAAATGACGATGCACAGCTGGTATCTTAGAGAAGAACCTTCCAGACAGAAGAATGCAAAGGCCCTGAGATGGACTTATGCATGTGGGTCACAAGAATCACAAATTGGTCACTGTGACTAGAGCAGAGCAATCAGGAGAATAATAAGCATTGAAGTCAGAGAGGTAATAGGTGACCAGATCATGCAGAGTCTTAATAGGATTTTGGATTTTATTCTAATCAAGGTTGTTGGAGATTTCACCAAAGGAAAGACATGATCTGGTTTAAAATATACAGTAAGTGCACTACTGAGCATTTACCCCAAAGATACAGATGTAGTGAAAAGAAGGGCCATATGTACCCCAATGTTCATTGCAGCAATGGCCACAATCACCAAACTGTGGAAAGAGCCAAGGTGCCCATCAACAGATGAATGGATAAAGAAGATGTGGTCCATATATACAATGGAATACTATGCCTCCGTCAGAAAGGAGGAATATCCAACTTTTGTAGCAACATGGACTGAACTGGAAGAGATTATGCTGAGTGAAATAAGCCAAGAAGAGAAAGTCAAGTATCACATGGTTTCACTTACTTGCGGTGCATGAGGGGTAACCTGGAGGACAGTGGGAGAAGGAAAGTAAATGGGAACTAGGGTAATCTAGGGAGGGAAACGAAACAACAGAGACTTTGGACACAGAAACAAACTGAGGGACTTGGAGGGGGGGGTGTAGGGATAGGAGAGCCTGGTGGTGGGTACTGGGGGCACCTAAAGCATGGAGCACTGGGTGTGGGGAATGGGGAAAGAATCTTTGAACAGTGGAAAAAATTTTTAGTAACAATAAAAAAAAATAAAAATTAAAAAAATAAAATATACAGTAAGTGGTTGACAGAATAAGAAAGAATCATTGGTATCATTACTTTACTAAGTATTTTCCAGAAGCATTTTATAGTTTCCCAGATGTTTTTCAGAAACATCTTTTTAAGCTACTTGGCTTTCTAATAACTTTATTTTTAAATAGCTGTCAATAGATTTTTTGAAGCTTTCTACAAATTTGGGTTTAGGGATATTTCCTTTTTTGTTTGTTTTTTTTTTACTCTCTTTTTCTTTCTTCTTTTTTTTTATTTTTCACTTTTTTTTCTTAGTTTGGAGTATAAGTTAACATAGGACTGAATTTGATGTCTGAAATGAGTTCACGTTCCCTGTTAAAAGAGTCCAAAAGCATGATCACGTCCAAAGGGTGGTCTACAAATAGAAGCTTTTTTAAGCTGAACTCAGCATTACTGTATCATGGGTTATGGGGGCCAACCTGCATGGTCTATATTTCAGTCAATAGCCAGCTATTTATATCCACTGATTCTCATAATGACCTTGATCAATGATTCTCAATTTCTATTGCCCATGAGAAAAAATGATGTTCTCACATGCAATATACAATGTCAGTACCTTTCTGCAAAATAGAGAAGATAGAATTCAAAGTATGCTTATTTCTCAGAACCTTACTTATAACTCCATCCATTCCTCTTACACTCAAAAAAGCATACTGGAATGCAGATGAGTTTGTGAGAGAATGATATTTTTATTGGTATAGTTGGCATATGAGTAATGCACCTGGTCCAAATACTCAGCTGAGCAAGAAATACAGAGCTGTTTTTCTGTAAGTGGGCCTAATTTTCATGTGGCAAACACTTACTTCAGGATTTCCGTCATGTTCCCTAGGGTCGTGTCCATCTGACATCTCCTGAGATGTCCATCATCCAACTGAATCTTTGTGGTTGATTCATGCAAAACATTTTTTTTGTCACCCCTCGATCCCAACCACAGAGCTTCTCTAGTTCCAACTCTCTTTAAAGACACTTCCTGGTCCCTCTTATGGGGTGGGAAATATTTAATTGCTTCCTTTGCTATCCTGATTCTTCAAGAAACAAGGTAGGGCTTTTAAAGGACATTTATTGCCTGAAGGCTACTTTCAGGTAGCACTCTTACTTCTGACACACTGTGCACAGAAACACAGGGCATGGTAACTAGAGAAGGCAGTCTTGGGCCCATCTTCCCAGATAGATCACTTGGACATTTCTTTTAATTTCTCACTCTTCTGGCCTAGAGGCAATTTTGTATCTTATTCTCTCAAGAATATGTATGTATTCTCACTTCTGGTTCCTAAACATATTATTGGTTTATTACATTCAGTTATTTTCCACCCATTCGAAGACTGTATGGGTTGGGAGTTCAGGGTCTAGTACTCCATCTCAAGCATCAACAATATCTATTTATTCATTGTGAATTATGGTACATATCCCTTCATGCCACACTTCAAGGATGGCTCTTCATATGGTTTAAGCAAATCATGACTATCCACCAGTATATACTAGTATTTGCTGGAGAAACAAACAAATGATGCCATGAAACACTCCAATATCAGAATTATTGGAATCTCCGAAGGAGTTGAGAGAGAGAGAAGCCTAGAAGATATTGTTGAACAAATCATGGATGAAAACAAATCCAAAATCTTAGTGGCTTAATATAACAAAGCTTTAATTCATACACATACTAAATATCAAGAGTGAGTTAAGAAGTCCTATTCACAATGCACTGACTATCTAGGTTACATAACAGCAAGTGTGGCAGAGGGAAAACAGAGCCATGGAGCAATTAAGTATTCTGGCCTACAATTCACCTGAATGAATCATGCCTCTCATTGTTGCATGAGTTCTATTAGTTTAGGGGTAGAGCCTTTTGGGTTTTCCATATAAAGTATCATGTCATCAGCGAAGAGAGAGAGTTTGACTTCTTCTTTGCCAATTTGAATACCCAAATGGTGGTGTACCCAGTCAACCTTGCTGGATACATTATCCTTGGTTGCATATTTTTGTCATGTAATTTCCTGAATATGTCTTGCCAGCCCTTTCTGGCTTGCCAGGTTTCTGTGGAAAGGTCTGACATTATTCTGATGGTCCTCCCTCTATAGGTAAGGGATCGCTTTCCCCTAGCTGCCCTTAAAACATATGCTTTGGTTTTATGATTCGTGAATTTCACTATTATGTGCCTGGAGGTTTTTCTGGCAATGCCTTACCTCCTCATTCAGCCTGCATCCTAGAAAGAAGATGATATTAAATAGAGCTATAGGCAACATGCAGTCAACAAGTAGCATGAGCTAGAAATAAACTTTTGTTAGTGTGATCCACGGATGTTTAGGGTTGTTCATTACTGCAATGTAATTGTTCCTAAATTAATTTATATAATCTAGAAAGGAGGGAAATTGAAATATTTGATGCACAGCACTAATGGCTTATCATAAGCTTTCTGTGTTGTAAACACCTGGGTAAAATAATTGTGAATATGGGAAAACTTGAATTTGTGGTAAAAGCAATTGAGGAAATAAGAAAAAGTGAATCTATTTGAACCTATTGCTTGATATTTGCTCCTTAGAGTAGCACTGATGATATGACATTACGCCCACAGAGAGATTTAATTAGGCATACTATTGTCTCACAGTAAATTATATTTATACAATCAAGATAATATCAATATTTATTATTTTCTAACCTATACAATCAACTAGATGTAAATCAAAAGTACTTACTACAATCTGTTTTGTAACCACAATAATCAGTCTTGGCAATATCAAATAAACAGAGTGCATATAAAGCCTGGATGCTAGAGTTAGGAGAAACTGTTTCTGGTTGGTAAAGCAAGAAATGGAGATTTAAATACTCAGTTTGAAGCAGAAGAGGTACCTAGTCAAGAAACTAGAATAATAATATATTGGTCTGAATAGGCTAAGTCAGAGTCAGCATCTGACCTTCTGCCTACTTTTGTAAATAAAGTTTTAATGGAACATAGGCACCCCATTTGTTTACGTCTTGTCTGTGGTGCCTTTCACACTGCAAGAACATAGCTGAATAGTTTCAAGAATCTTAAAACAGCCCCAGCCTAAAATATTTACTAGCTGACTCATTGCACAAAAAAATTTTGATAACTCCTACATTAGATTATAGTGTAGTAAAAATTTAGTCTCAGAAACAAAGTGGCCTGACATTAACAAGAGATTTTTTTTCTTGCTCACAACATGTCTAACATAGGTCAGTAGAGACTTAGAGACTCCACTCCATGTAGTCACTCAGAAGAACTAAATTGCCTGAGTATTCACCATCTTAGGATGCATCCATATTAACACAAGGCTTCAGAGTTTGCCACAGTATAAGAGGAGGTCACAGAAAAATTCCATGCTTCCCCTTGAATGCTTTGGGGATGGAAGCAAAATATATTACTTCTCTTCATACCCCATTAGCCAGCACTACTCAGAAGGCCCTCTAACTGGAAGGTGGCTTGACAGCATAATCTTCTTATAGTTTTCTGTGTGCCTGAAAGGAGAGGAAACACAGATAATGGTGAGCACTAGAAACAGGTAGCACAAATGACATAACAACACTGAGAGGAATATAGAGGCATAGAAGTGGGAGGTTGCAAAAGATCTAAATACACATCAATCATTGCAGGAAATCAACAGATAATATCCAAATTTGTTAAATAGTGGTAAAACTGAATTACTTAGAAGGAATTAACAACCAGAAGGAACTAAAACTAGAAAGTCAACAAGGTGTTTTCTTCTGGGGCACAGAACTGGGAGAGGAGTATTATAGGCATAGGATTATTGTGTTTCATTACAAACTACTTATAGTCTTCTAGAGTATTGCTTTTCTTTACTTGATGCATATATTACTTGGATGTTTTATTTGAACTGGATAATTCTGGGCACGAATATGTAACCTCTCTATACCAGCCTATTACCCAGCCAGTATCTGTCTGTTAAGATCTAGTTCACTGACATACAGATTACCCTTTTTTTCCCATCTAGTCCTCCCTTAACCTATTATCCACACTTTTGCTAGAATGATCCTTTCAAAATACAGTTACATTATTTTACTTATGCTCTAATTTTTCAATGTCTAGAGGTTCTGGAAAAACAAGGTGTAAACTCAGTAATGTGCTGGTAAATGTTTATCAACTTGTTCTCAAAAAAAGCCCTGATCTGTAGCATTTATAACTATTGTGTATATTCTTACATCATGACAGATCTCAGACTAACCACATGACTTCACTAAACCCAGACTTGGGAAGAAATTCACAATAGCACACCAAGATATACATAATATGTTGATCATGCAGATATAATAGAAGTAGATATCCTCAATATCATAGATAATAGTTAAATAGAGTAAAATAATTAGGAAATGATTAGTTTTGAGTAGATATTATCTTGGGTTTTAATATATTGTTTTATTATATATCTTACATAATTTAATTCTAGTTATTAAATTATCTAAAATTAACATTTTTAATAATCAACTAGGTCAAGAATTCTAGCACACCACTATAAATCTTCTTAGCAAGACCTACAAATCCCTTCATAATCACATACTAAGCTTAGCTTTCCAGTCAATTCCAATCAGCATTCAGATCATAAAAAATGATTAATGGTCCCCTAAGGATGCTGCTCTATGCCCCTTTTCTGTACATTTATTCTAAATTTCCTCTGCCTGGAGGGCCACCCTTTTTATTATGATAATGGAAAACTCCAGTAGTCATACAAGAGCCAGATAAAGAGTGAGGACAGTGAAAATAGTGGAGTAAATACCTCCAGAAATTTTCTCCTTAATGAAAGCAATGAGAAAACTAGCAAAAACTTGTATGTATCATCTCTTTCAAAACTCTGGACATTAATCAAAGACTAGTAATATGAGAATTATTTAATTAAGAAAAATAGTTGAATGCAGGTAAGAACAGTGAGCTTTGTAGCATTTTAACTTGCCCTAGTCTAATACCCGTTCTCTAGCTCCACAGGAGCCTTGAAAACTAACAGCCTGCATTCACAGTGAAACCAGTAGTCTGGCAGTCACTAGAGGGACAGAATAGTGTTAGAGCTTTTTCAAAGCTACATTCCCAGATGAATGTCATTATTTGATGTGTCTGATGTCTCCCTGGAAGATCCCACTTGCAAGGCTGTCTGTGTTTGACCTCATTCAGAGATCATCTACTAAGAAAAGCCCTTTCCCGAGAGTTTGAAAAAAACCACTAAAGGCAATTGTTCAAATTCAAATCTGTCTAAGGAAGTGGATAACAGTTAATGTGAACAATAGCCAAAAAGCTTAAAAGGGAAATATAAGGAATGAGATAGTTATAAAGACTTCAAATCTAGGGGGCCAAGTGCATACATGTGGCTAAGCAATTGGCCAGGGCTGTGGGCATGTTCTGAAAAGACTCAAGAAGGTGTTATGCTCTCACTTGTGCCTGACCCTGAGGCTTTGTACAAAGAGGAAGTGAAGGATAAGGCAGAGTGGTCAACTGCCAACCCCAACACACACACAGAGCCCCCTGGCAAAGACTAGAAGACTTATTGGTTGCAACCATTTAAGGAAACTTCTGTCCAAACATTAGTTGGCAAATAAACTGAGCAGAAACTTTAATGGTCACACATAATTAAGAATAGAGACTTTATGGAATTAGGTCAGAAAAGTCACTAAACAAATGAATAACAACAAACAGCACAACAAATCTTGAGCTACAGAATTTCATTTCCAAAGTTGATATATTATATTATTTTAAATTTCTAGTTTTTGAGAAAAAATTATAAGATAGGCAAAAAACAAGAAAGTATGGCCCATACAAAAATTAAAAATCAATCAAGAAAACCCATTCCTGAGGAGCAGACATAGATTTATTAGAAAAAGCTTAATAAGCTATTTTAAATATGTTCAAAGGACAAAAGAAAATCATTTATAAAAACATAAAGGAAAATATGAAAGTCATGTCTCACAAAAGAGAGTTTATCAAAAAGAAGATAGAAATTATTAAAAAGTACTAAATAGAAATTCTCTAGTTAACAAGTATAGTAAATGAAATGAAAAATTCAATAGAAGTCTCAAGAGCAGATTTGAGAAGACAAAACAATCAGTGAATGTGAGATTATCTAATATGAAGAACAAAAGAAAGAAGAAAAATGACCAATACACAGAAATTAACATCGATCATACCAAAGAGAGACCCAGGAGAAGAGAATGAAGAGTGGATAAAAAATCTTTGAGGAAATAATCACCAAAGCTTTCCAAATTTTGGAAAAGCATTAATCTATACATCCAAGGCACTCAGTGAACTCCAAGTATTATAAACTCAGAGATCTGCACTTAGACACACCATAATCAAATTGCCTGAAACAACAACAAAAAGAATCATAAAAGCAATAAGAGAGAAGCAACTCATTTTCTGCAAGCAATCCTCAATAAATTAACAGTTGTTTTCCCATCGGAAGCCATGGAGATCAGAAGGCAGTAGGACGGCATATATAAAGTGCTAAAAGATAAAAGCAGTAACCCAAAATTTATATCCAGCAAAGCTATCCTTCAAAGTGAAGGAGAAATTAAGACACTCTCATATAAACAAAAAGTGAGACAAGTTATCACCAGCAGACATGTCCTACCATAAATTCTAAAGGAAGTTCTTTAGCTTGAAATGAAAGGAGACTAGACAGTAACTCAAATCCATTTGAAGACATAAAAAGCATCAGTAATGATTACTACAAAGATAAAAAATAAAACGGCATATATTTTCTTGTGACTCTTTTCATCATTTGATTTAAAAAGTAATTGCTTTAAACAATTATGAATCCCTGTCGATAGACATGTATTGTACAAAGACATAATCTGTATGACCATAAGAGCACAAAAGAGGAAGGGGAAATCATAGCTATGTAGAAGCAAAGACTCTGTATACTATTAAAAATAAATTGGTATTGGACACCTGGGTGGTTCTGTCAGTTAAGTGTCTGCCTTGGGCTCAGGTCATGATCCCAGTGTCCTGCTCAGCAGGGACCCTGCTTCTCCCTCTCTCACTCCCCCTGCTTGTGCTCTCTCTCTCTCACTCACTCTCTGTCTGTGAAATAAATAAATAAAATCTTAAAATAAAAAGTAAGTAAATAAATAAATAAACAAATAAATAAGCTGGTATCAGGATTCCCTGGGTGGCTCATTTGGTTAAGCTTCTGACTCTTGGATTTGTCCCAGGTCATAATCTCAGGGTCCAGATTGAGCCCTGTGTCAGACTCCATGCTGGGTGTAGAGCCTGCTTAAGATCTCTCTCTCCCTCTGTCCTTCCGCTCCCTCCTGATGGGCAGAGGGTCTCTCTAAAATGAATGAATGAATATCAATCCAAAGTAGATTGCTATTAATTAAAATGATAATCCCATCCCCAGGGAACCACTAATAAAATAATTTTTAAAATATATTATAAAATAAATGAAACAGGAATTAAATAGTACAGTACAAAATTATGTTTAACACAAAATAAGGCAGTAGTGGATTAATAGAAAAACAAGAGTAACATAATACAAAACAAATAGCAGAATGGCAGATAAAATCCTACCTTATCAGTAATTACATTAAGTATAAATAGATTAAACATTCCAACTAAAAGGAAGATATTGGCAAAACAGTTTAAAAATAATCCAACACTATGCTATTAATTAATAGATGCACTTTAAGTGCAAATACACAAATAAATTAAAAGTAAAAGGATGAGAAAAAGATATTCCATGTAAACAATGACCAAAGAATAATAGAGTGGCTATTGACAAAATAGACTTCCAAGAAAAATCAGAGACAAACAGGGCCATTTTTGTGATGATAAATTTGTTAATCCACCAGAGATATATAAAAATTATAAAAACAACTGAACCTAATAACAGAGCCCCAAAATACATGAAGCAAAAACTGACAGTACTGAAAAAAAGATATAGATGACTAAACTGTAATAATTGGAGACCTCAATACCCCACTCTCAATAATGCATAGAAGAACTAGACAGAAGACCAATAAGGAAGCAGAAGACTTGGACAACACTATAAACCAACAAAACCTGACAGATGTCTATTGAACACTCTAACTTACTTGGGAGTATGTTGTTTAATTTACACATATTCCCCAAATTTTGTTCTTTTATTGATTTCTAATTTCATCCTTTTGTGTTCAGAGAGTATACTCTGTATGTAAATTTGTTGTGACTTGATTTATAGCCTAAAAATATGGCTTGCCCTAAAGAATGTTCAATGTACACCTGGGAAAAATGTGTATTCTATTATTGTTGTGTAGAGTGTTCAACAGACTTCTATTAGGTTTTCTTGGTTTATAGTGTTGTCCAAGTCTTCTGTGGAAAAAGTAGTCTAACTACTCATAAGAGTTACCCACACATATAGTCAATATAAACTATCTCCATAATTAGTTGTGAAATGTTTCCATTACACTTACTATGTTCTATTTATTTCTCTATCATGGTATATATCACCCATATTGGAACTGCCTGCTTTTTTGTCTTTCTCCATTACTCTCACTGTCAAACCACATTTATTCAAGGGCAGGGACCGAGCTTTACTCAACTTTGTATCCAGAGAACCTGCACAGTATCTGACACATAGCAGGTCCTCAAAAAATATTTATGCAATGGATGGATAACTTCTATGACACAAATTTATTAGAGTCACTATTCTGTGTATATCATTAAAGGTTAGCCATATAAATCCCTCTTTATACTGCCAAAAGGATGATAGGAAAAATCACGGGAAGCAAACAATATCTATATCAAATTCCCAGAATAGTAACAATTCTTACATAGAATTGAGTGCTGTTACTGTTATTATTAATAGTAACACATGATTGTTTTACACTGTTAAACACACATTTTGCTTTGAGACTTTTCCATGCATTGTTTCACATTTTTTCAGTGATTACTTTCTCAGATTCAGCCAGGTCATGATTTAAAAGAGTAATTAGAAGAACTTACCACATTTTCTGTAGGAGACAGGAATGAATACAGAGGCAGAAAGTTTAGTCTGGTCTCAGCTTGGACCTTCCATATAGTAACAACTGAAGCAGTCAAGGGGATAAACTTCCACAGGCCCCCATCACTGCATTTACACACCCACCTGCCTCTGTACCATATACCACTCACCCCCTCATCCTGATTATTCTGGATGAAGCATTCTTACTCCTAGTTAAGACTACTTTCTCCACAGAAGCATTAGAACCCATCTTCTTTTGTCAATTGGAGGACAATATTGAAACAATTATCGTTTTTATTTACAGTATCATCATGTTTTCCTTCTCCACTACATATTTAGATAAGTATACAGACACATTCTTTCCTCCTATATTACCAATCAACAAACAAAAACCAAACCTTTCTTGACCCTACTTTCTTTTGACCTCTACCCACTCTCCAATAAACTCACTCCAATCAGCATTTCACTCTTACCAGTCCATCCAAACTTTTTAAATCAGTGTCACCAATAATATCCACATTGCTACATCCAATTTCAACTCTCAGTCCTCATATTATTCACCCTCTATACAACATTTGACACAATTGCTTATTCCCTCCTCCTCAGAAAACATTTTTTTCACTTGGACTCCAGGATGCTGTACTCTTCTTGTTTCCTCTTAACTTCCCTTGTCTCTCTCTACTAATCTTTGCCAGTCTTTTCTCCGACTTGTAAATGATAAAGATCCCTAGGGCTCAAAACTGAATTTTCTTCTTTATCAGTACACCTCTCTAGGTGATCATAGTGGCTTTAGATACCATCTTCATGCCAATGACTCCCATGTTTGTGTCTCCAGCAGACTTTTCCCCTGAAGTCAACACTCATATTCCTAACACAACTTGACATAAATGCCCCAACTAAGGTTGTAGTTGTAGTTGTAGTTACAAACTTGTAGTCTGTACTTGTAGTTATATTTGAGTCCCTCTCTTTCTCTCACTTCTCACATCCAATCAGACAGAAATTCCTGCTGGCTCTACTTTCAAAATAAATCTACAATTCATCCACTTAATCACCAATCCCTTTGACAATATCTATATCCAAGAAATCGTCATCTCTTATCTAGAATACCACAAGAGCCTCCTATCTGGACTCCTGATTCCAGCCATTTCCCTCCTTCACTCTATTCTCAACACAGTGATCCTGATAAATCTCAAGTCAGATCAAGTCATTTATTTTCTCAAAACACTCATCCTCAGAGTTAAAGCCAGAGCCAAAAGGCTTTTTATAATCTGCCCACCAGGAATCCTCCTTCTTTACTCCCAGTTACCTCTGTGAATGCATCCCCTATTACTCTGCTCATTCACTGTACTCCCTGGTACAGATTTGCTAATATAATTTTGGGAATTATTTTTGAACAATAAAATATTTTAAATGGATGATAAGATCATTAGCAATTAAGCAGTCCTGGAAAATACCAATTATGCCAAGCATTTTCCTGGCTGAGTTTCCCATTATGTTCAATGGTACCATTATCTTCTAGGTCTCTGTGCCACAAATTTGGTTGCCATTTTTGATATCCCCTTGGTGACAGACTTATCCTCTCTCCTCTGTTCCACTGTACATCTATTGAAATTATGACTCTCTCCCAAGTCCCAGCCAAAATGTTCCTTCTTCCATGAAGCATGGCCAGAACTTTTAACTAGAAATTGGCCTACTGCTTTTGAATTTTTATATTTCATTATTATTACTCTCTTACAAAATTTCACATATGAAT
Organism: Spilogale gracilis; assembly: GCA_004023965.1. Lineage (NCBI taxonomy): Eukaryota > Metazoa > Chordata > Mammalia > Carnivora > Mephitidae > Spilogale > Spilogale gracilis. The sequence goes on along the minus strand of PITA01004981.1, from coordinate 59,711 downwards.
ATCAGGAGGATGTTGTAGTGTAGTGGAAACAGCATTTAGACTTAGAAAATGAAGGCCAGGATTCACATTTCAGCTGTCATTTAACAGATCTGTGACCTTTGGCCTCAAAGTTTATATATATATCACACTAACTGGGATTGTTTTAAAAATCCCATTAGCTAATATATGGAGAAACATGTATCACACAACTTGAAATATAGCAGATAAATAATTAAAACAAAAAGCTCATATCTTTTTCTAGAAATAAAGTTTATTGGTAACCAAGGTCATGTCCTGTCCAACTTTGTTTTATACAACCCAATCTCAGACATAATTAGCATATTGCCTGGTTCATGGTAGGTAGTAAATGTTGAATGAATTAAATTTTGAGAATAAGGATTTTAAAAAACCCTGTTTTCCAATACTGAAGACATCTTATTCTGAGGCTTGTTCCCAAATCTTCACTTTGCCATTTTAGAATAAGGTGACCTTATCACATATACCCTCTTTGATTTGGGTTGTGAAAGATGTAAGTTTCAGTAGTGCATTGTATCAATGTTTCCTGCAAGATCGTGGCATGTGATGGTGATATATCTTATGTGTTAAAAGACTCTAAGCAAGCCCCCACACCCTTTGATCACACACTGCTTGTTTTCCATTTACACCATTCCTCTCAGAGCTACAGCAAAGGGATCAGTAAGATAGTTATATAACAAACTAGAAATAAATAAGTTTTATTTGGAATGTAAGTTTGCTAATTCCTCAACTCAACTTTTTTCTTTCTGTGTGATAACTGTATCTTCATTTTTAATAAGGAAAACTTATAAATTATACTTTTCTACCTGAAAGAAGATTGAAATGAAGGAGTAATATGAAAGATGTAATTATAATGTGCCAAAATAGAATCATTGCAAGTTGTTCTTTTTAAGAATTTATTTTGGATGACATTTAAATTAAACTGCATTTTAATTCAAATACAAAGAAGGAAACCCACATCACTAACTAACTTTGCCAATCAACCTGTCAATACACTAATTATCAAAAACTGAACAAGCCAGAATTGTCCTCTTACGATTCTTATACTCTAGCCCCAGACACAAAGGCAATTACTTTGTTCAAGTTGTCAATTTTGTGAGTTAAGTTTAAAAGTGCACTCACCAACAATGCTAATAAGCTTTATCTATGAAAGAATTTTGGTAACTACAGAAATGACATTCCTTGACTATAACAGATACAAATCCACTAAGAGAACAATACTGTTTACCCCTAAACCAGCCCTGTGCACAACTGTAAACAAGAAAATAATCATGTAAAACTAATCATAATTGTTGTCATTTATTGGGCATCTATCAATTTTAGATTTTTAAATGATACCTTTAATTTTCAAACTCTGAGGGATAGATATTATGGTTCATTTAATAAATAAGAAAGTGAGACTCAGCTAAGTTAAGTAACTCAACCAAAACTGCATACTAGGAAGTACACAATTTAGCCAGCTTTTTCTGACTAAAGCTCTTGTTTTTTATCTTGTGCCAATTCCAGAAGAAAAAATGTTAGCCTTCAAGCAAGACTCCTGAAATCCAAATACCCCAAACTCAAGTGCCTCAAGGGCAGGTTTACATATATAACTGCACTCCAGGAATTATTTTTCAGCACAAGTATTTGTTTGTAAGGGATTCTGACCAGAATAATTTATTCTTTTTCATAACCTTGGTGAAGCAAGAAGGGTTGCTAGATGATCAGGGCTCTTTTATGCTAAATATTTTGTATCCTGGTTAAAATATTGTAATCATTTTCTTTTTTAATAGCAAAATTTAATGTGAGATGTATGAAAATAGAATTAATAGCATTTATGTAGTACAAATGGGAAAATAACATCAGTATTTTTTATTTTAATTCTAGTATAGTTAACTTGTAGTGTTATATTCGTTCAGGTATACAATTTAGTGATTCGACAATTGTATACATTTCTCAGTGCTCATCCTGATAAGTGTAGTAACGTAAATATTATATTTAAAAAATAAAGTATTCAGTGTTTTTTTAGTACACATAAATTGTAGCTTTAAATACAATCAATGTAGACATGCAATGTAGACCTATTATAATTCTCCATTATATTTAGGTATTGTGTTTTTCAATAATTGTCATTTCATCTAAGTTGCAAATGTATGGTCGTAAAGCTTGATATGCATATCATTTACTTAATGACTATAGGACATATAGTGGCATTTTCCCCTTCATTCTTGATGTTGGTAATTTGTATCTTATTTTTCTTCTAATCAATTTAAAAAAACCTTTAAAACTTACACACATAGTCATCATTTTAGGCCCTTTAAGTTTGTACAGATCCAAATATCTGGTTTTTTCCCTTCAATCTGAAAAACTTCCTTTAATGTTTCTTTTACTTCTAGACTTCTTGTGAAAAATTATCTCTGCTTTTGTTTTATTGTTTCTGAAAATTTTTGTATTTCTTCATCTCCAAAATATATTTTCACCAGATGTAGACATCTAGGTTGGCAGTTTTGTTGGTTTTAACACATTTATCAATTTTGTTAAATTGTCCTTGAGCTTTCATTATTTCTTTTTTTTAAGATTTATTTATTTATTTGATAGAGAGAAACACAGCTGAGAGAGGGAACACAAGCAGGAGGAGTGAGAGAGGGAGAAGCAGGCTTCCTGTGGAGCAAGGAGCCTGATGTAGGGCTCGATCCCAGGACCCTGAGATCATGACCTGAGCTGAAGGCAGAGGCTTTAACCCACTGAGCCACCCGGGCACCCAAGCTTTCATAATTTCTGCTAAGAAGTTTATAATAATTCTTTTTATTCATCCACATGTAATGCATCTTTTTTGCTCTACTGCTTTTAATTTTATTCCCCACACTTATTTTAGTAATTTGATTATGATGCCTTGGGCTTGATTTTCTTTGTGTTTATCCTCCCACATTTAACTGAACTCCCTGGTTCTACAAATTCATGGTTTTCAAATCAAATTTACAAAATTTTATCCATTTATCCTCAAATAATTATCTGCTTCCACCTTTCTTCCTTTCCTTCCTTGGATTTCTAATACACATATATTGGATCATGTAACATTATTCTACCTGTGGTCTGTAAATTGCTTGATAGACATTTTTAGTATAGTTTTAGATTTACTGTAAAGATGTGAAAATAGTAGAGCAAGTTCACATATACAAAAACCCCACACTCAGTTTTGCCTATTGTTAATATCTTATACTAGTATGGCATATATATCACAACACATAAGTCAATACTGATATATTATTACTAACTAAAGTCAATACTTGATTCAGTATTCCTTAGGTTTCACCTGATGTCCTCTTCCTGCTCCAGGATCCCCTGCAGGACACCATATTACATTTAGTCATTGTGTTTCCTCAGGCTTCTCTTAGCTGTTTCTCAGATTTTCCTTGTTTCTGATGACCTTAACAGCTGTGAGAAGTACCCACGAGATATTTTGCAGAATGTCTCTCAATTGGGATTTTTTTCTGATGCCTTTTAAAAAAGATTTTATTTCTTTATTTGACAGAGAGAGAGATTGAGTATATAAGCAGGGGGAGCAGCAGGCAGAGGCAGAGGGAGAAGCAGGCTCCCTGCTGAGCAAGGAGCCCGAGGTGGGGCTCAATCCTAGGACCCTGGGATCATGACCTGAGCCAAAGGCAGACACTGAACCAACGGAGCCATCCAGGTACCTCCTGATGCTTTTTTATTATTAGACTGAAGCTATGAGTTTTAGGGAAGAATACCACAGAGGTGAGCTGTTTTTCTCATCACATCATATCAGGGGTATATGATAACACATGACACATAACTAATGGCATTAGCTTTAATCACCCAGCCACAGCACTGCATACCAGATTTCTCCACAGTAAAGTTACCTGCAAGTATAGTTTCAAAGCAAATCATTTAGTACAGCCAACACTCAAAGGAGAGGGGAATTTTGCTCCACCTACAGTGGGGAGTATCAACATAAATTATTTGGAGTTCTTCTGTATAGGAGGCTTGTCTCTTTTCTTCCACTTATTTATTTACCCAATGATTCATATTGCTATGGACTCCTAGACATTTATTGTATAGTTTACAATATAAGTCAATACTATTTATTAATTTTGCCTTTCATATTGCTCCAGGTTTGGTCATTAGGGGCTCTTTCCATTGGTTTCTGTGCCCTTTTTCCATGCCCCCAAACTTCTGCTTCTGAGTTTTTTTTAACTTTCTGACATTACAAGATGCTCTAAGCTCATGTTATATATTTCCTGCCTCAGCCCTCAAATCAGTCATTTCTTCAAGGAGTCCTGGTTTCTTTTTTTTTTGAAGAATGATATTAGAAGCCAAGATCTGAGTCCTAGGTGTGTTGGTTACTACTTGGTTGTCATTAATTCCAAGCCCTCTCAGTAGATATAATGGGAAAGTATATGTATGTATACTTGACTGTGTATATATACATATCTATAAATATTTCTATATGTAACCATTTATCTCTATATTAAACTAAACCTGAGGTTAGACTGATGTCTTCAACTCTAATCCATTGCCATATATAACATTCTAGCCTTCTGCCTTGCATGTCTATAACTTCCCATTCCAACATTGTGAAACTCTGTTCCCCAAATCTATTTGCTTATTTGTTCAGTTCCAGCACAGATGTCAAGGGGTTTCAGAATTGTTAGTCTGTACCCCATTAGGAAACAATGTTATCCAGTGGAGTGCAGTGTTTATATAAAACTCTTTTTGCCTTTAGTCTTATAGATTCCATTCATAGCCACCTTTCTCCCCACCTTCCTCAGTAAGGTTAAATACATTTTTTAAAACAGTCAGATTCTGTTGTAAGCATCTGAATTTTCTAGTTTCATAAGGTTTAGACAATTTTTTTTTCTTTTGCAAGTGTAATGTTCTGGAAATTTCATCCACTTAGTTTCTAATTTCAGATAGTGTATGTTTTAGCTCCAAACTCTCATGGTTTGTTTTCTATTTATCTCATTATGTTCGTGTTTTTTCCTTTAAACTGTAAAACATAGTTACGTTATTTTAAATAATGATTTTAAAGCCCTTCTCAGATAATTCCATTATCTCTGATTTCCTCCTTGCTATAGCTCATAATTTACTATTCAGTTTGTTTTGTTAGGCGGTTAAATGAAAATTTTTGGCTTTTGATTTTAAAAGATTTTTAATTTGATTTTTTTTAAATCTTGACTTTAAGGGTTTCTTTCAAGCTTTGCTAGGGTGAGCCTCCAGCAGCCTTTACTCTTGGACTAATTTAGCCTTCTGGTGTCTACTGGTTTCTGAAAGTGTTAAGTGAGGTCTCTCCACTTTCACTAGTAGGATCTTGAAGACATTTTCAATCTTATGTGTAGAAGATTTTTAAAAAACAGTCTTTGACGCCTGGGAATTAGCCTGACACTTCCAGCTAGGCCTCGGTGCTATTAGAAACTAGCCTGGCACTCACACTTAAGCCATATTATTCTCTTATGGGACATAAATGATTTCATAGAACACCAATTTCAGACAATGATAAAGTGAGACAAATAAGGCCATTTTATAATTTTGTCTAAGCACAAAAATAAGATCTCTGTATAACCCACAAAATATGAGTATCCTCCCTCCCTGCTAATATGAGTGACTGCTACTTATTTTTCCAATTACAGTGTTTTTTTTTTTGTTTTTTGGTTTTTTTAAAAGATTTTATTTATTTATTTGACAGAGAGAAACACAGCGAGAGAGGGAACACAAGCAGGGGGAGTGAGAGAGGGAGAAGCAGGCTTCCCGCCGAGCAGGGAGCCTGATGTGGGACTCGATCCTGGGTCTCCGGGATCATGACCTGAGCCGAAGGCAGTCGCTCAACCAACTGAGCCACCCAGGTGCCCCTCCAATTACAGTTTTATATTTGTTCTACTCTGCCTCCCTTCTATGTGAGATTTATTTTGATATCCAAGCATAGAATTGTCCTTATCTTTAGGTAGCATTCAATCTAGAGCAAACCCTCACTTTCTTAGACCCTCTTCCAAATCACCCAACCAAAGCCCAAATCCTATAATATATTCTTTCTAACAACCTCTTACTGAGATGCCTGGTGCTCATTCTACTCACTGCAATGAGTAAGAAACCCAATTTCTTCATCTATAGGTGTGCTCCTGAAGGACAATGACAGTGAGTTCTGGGAATTTTTCAAATGATAACTCATAAGCAGTCATTCTTTCTCTGGTCTCATGGAATTCATCCTACAAATGTGTTGATTAGTAGTCAGCCAAAGATTCCAAAGGCCCTCATGAAGATTTCTGGAGCTCCTTTTCTGCATAGTTCCCTCCACTCCATACTTCTACTATACAAATTTCAATTATTTCAACCTGCCAGAATTCCAACTTCTATTCTTCAATTTAGTGAAATAACAGTGGTTTACTTGGGTTCCTCTTTCTTGTGCCACAGTTCAAAATGTCCTTCCTGGGAGGCAGCTGGAGTGATAGCAGAGCTCACCTCATTCATTTCCTTTCTGTTAGTGATCACAATCCTGCACTGCCCATTGTCTTGATTTCTGATAAGACATTGTTTCAAATCTATGTCTTCTAGTTTTCTAGTTGTTTGCATAGGTATAGAAAGTTCTGGATTTGTTATTTCTTTATGGGCAGAAGGTGGAAGTTCTGTAGTTACTTTTTAAAATCAAAGCATACCATACATTCAAAAAGTTAAAAATAGAGCTACGCTATGACCCAGCAATTGCACTCCAGAGTATTTATCCCAAAAATACAAATGTAGTGAACTGAAGGGGCACATGCACCCCAATGTTTATAGCAGCAATCTCCACAATAGCCAAACTATGGAAAGAGCCTAGATGTCCATCAACAGATGAATGGCTAAAGAAGATGTGGTATATTATGCAGCCATAAAAAATGAAATCTTGCCATTTGTGAAGACGTGGATGGAACTAGAGGGTACTATGCTATGTGAAATAAGTCAATCAGAGAAAGACAATTATCATATGACCTCACAAGGAATTTGAGAAGCAGGGTAGGGGGTTGTGGGGGAAGGGAGGGAAAAATGAAACAATATGGGACCAGGAAAGGAGACAAGCCATAAGAGACTCTTACTCTTGGAAAACAAACTGAGGTTTGCTGAAGGGGAGGGGGGTGGGAGGGATAAGGTTGCTGGGTGATGGACACTGGGGAGGGTATGTGCTATGGAGAGCACTGTGAATTAAGTAAGACTGATGAATCACAGATCTGTACCCCTGAAACAAATAATACATTATATGTTAATAAAAAATAACCAAAAAAATAAATAAAATCAAAGCATACCATATATATTTCTCAGCCATTTGCTGTCCTTACATCAATCCTTTGAACGCATCTCAAAGATATATTATAAATAAAACTCTACTTCACTGACTTTGGTTAATATCTTATAGAATATAATCACAATTATGTATATAATCAATGCACTTGTATTTTCTTAAATTGAATATAATTAATGGGCAATATTATATTAGTTTCAGGTGTATGACATAGTGATTCAACACTTCCATACATTATTTAGTTCAGTGTAGTGGGATGGGTGAAATAGATAAAGGGAATGAAAAGGTACAAACTTCCAATCATAAAATAGTCACAGGGATTAAAAGTACAGCAGAGATTAAAAGTACAGCATATCTTCTTTGGAGGAGTGTCTGGTCATGTTTTCTGCCCATTTTTTGACTGGGTTATTTGTTTTTTGAGTGTTGAATTTGAGAAGTTCTTTATAGATCTTGGATATCAGCCCTTTATTTGTAATGTCATTTGCAAATACTTTCTCCCATTCTGTGGGCTGCCTCTTAGTTTTGTTGACTGTTTCCTTTGCTGTACAGAAGCTTTTATCTTGATCAAGTCCCAAAAGCTCATTTTTGCATTTGTTTCACTTGCCTTTGGAGAAATGACTTAAAAAATTTACTGTGTGATGTGCTACTGCCTATGTTCTCCTCTAGGATTTTTTTTTAATTATTATTTTATTTTTTCAGTGTTCCAAGATTCATTGCTTATGCCCCACACCCAGTGTTCCATGCAATATGTGCCCTCAGTACCCACAACCAGGCTCTCCCATCCCCCATCCCCTCCCCTCCAAGACCCTCAGTTTATTTCTGAGTCCAAAGTCTCTCATATTTCATTTCTCTCCCCAAATTACCCTACTTCCCATTTCCTTTCCTTCTCCTATTGTCCTCCGTATTACCCCTTAGGCACCGCAAGTAAGTGAAACCATGTGATACTTGACTTTCCCTACTTGGTTTATTTCACTCAGCATAATCTCTTCCACCCAGTCCATGTTGCTACAAAAGTTGGATATTCATTCTTTCTGATGGAGGTGTAGTATTCCATTGTATATATGTACCACATCTTCTTTATCCATTCATCTGTTGAGGGGCACATTGGCTCTTTCCACAGTTTGGCGATTGTGGCCATTGCTGCGATGAACATTGGGGTACATATGGCCCTTCTTTTCACTACATCTGTATCTTTGGGGTAAACACCTAGTAGTGCAATTGCAGGATCATAGAGTAGCTCTGTTTTTAATTTTTTTTAACTTTAAATTCATTTTATTTTTTCAGTATTCCAAGATTCATTGCCCACACCCCACACCCAGTGCTCCATGCAATGTCTATACTGCCCAGAGCAATCTATACTTTCAATGCCATTCCGATCAAAATTCCACCAACATTGTTCAAAGTGTTGGAACAAACAATCCTAAAATTTATATGGAACCAAAAAAGACCCCGAATCTCTAAGGAATTGCTGAAGAAGAAAAGCAAACCTGGGGGCATCTCGTTACCTGACTTCAGGCTTTATTACAAAGCTGTGATTGATTACCAAGACAGCATGGTACTGGCACAAAAACAGAGAAATTGACCAATGGAACAGAGTAGAGAGTCCAGATATGGACCCACAAATCTACGGGCAAATCATCTTTGACAAAGCAGGAAAAAATATCCAGTGGAAAAAAGACGGTCTCTTCAATAAATGGTGCTGGGAAAATTGGACAGCTACATATAGAAGAATGAAACTAGACCATTCTCTTACACCACACACAAAGGCAAACTTGAAATGGATGAAAGACCTCAACGTGAGGCAGGAATCTATCAAAGTCCTGGAAGAGAACATAGGCAATAACCTCTTTGACATCGGCCACAGCAACTTCCTTCAAGACACATCTTCCAAAGGCAAAGGAGACAAAAGTGAAAATGAACTTTTGGGATTTCATCAAAATAAAAAGCTTCTGCACAGCAAAGGAAACAGTCAACAAAACAAAGAGGCAACCCACAGAATGGGAGAGGATATTTGCAAATGACACTACAGACAAAGGGCTGGTATCCAAGATCTATAAAGAACTACTCAAACTCAACGTCCAAAAAGAAGATGAACACATCAAAAAATGGGCAAGGGACATGAGGAAGCACTTCTCCATAGAAGATATACAAATGGCTAACAGACACATGAAAAAATGTTCATCATCACTAGGTATCAGGGAAATTCAAATCAAATCCTCTAGGATTTTGACAGATTCCTGCATCACGCTGAGTTCTTTTATCCCTTTCCAGTTTGTCTTTGTGTATGGTGTAAGAGAATGATTGAGTTTCATTCTTCTATATGTAGCTGTCCAATTTTCCCAGCACTATTTATTGACAAAACTGTCTTTTTTCCATTGGATATTTTTTCCTGATTTGTCAATGATTAGTTGACCATAGAGTTGAGGGTCCATTTCTGGGCTTTCTGTCCTGTTCTATTGATCTATGTGTCTGTTTTTGTGCCAGTACCATGCTGTCTTGGTGATCAGAACTTTGTAATAAAGCTTGAAATCAGGCAATGTGATGCCCCAGCTTTTTTTTTCAACATTTCCTTAGCAATTAGGGGTCTTTTCTGGTTCCATACAAATTTTAGGATTATTTGTTCCTGCTCTCTGAAAAATGTCAATGGTATTTTAATAGGGATGGCATTAAAGTGTAAATTACCCTAGGTGTGGAGAGATATTTTAACAATATTTATTCTTCCAATCTATGAGCATGGAACGTTTTTCAATATCTTTGTGTCTTCCTCGATCTCTTTCATAAGTGTTTTGTAGTTGCTATAGATCTTTTTCCTCATTACTTAGGTTTATTCCTAAGTATCTTATGGTTTTTTGTTGCTGTTGTGAATGGAATTGATTCCTTAATTTCTCTTTCTACACTTACATTTTTAGCATATAGAAAAGCAACTGATTTTTGTGTACTGATTTGGTATCTTGTCACATTGCTGGATTGCTGTGTGAGTTCTACTAATTTGGGGGTGGAGTCTTTTCGATTTTCCACATAAAGTATCATGTCATCTGTGAAAAGAGAGAGTTTGACTTCTTCTTTGTCACTTTGGATGCCTTTTCTTTCTTTTGTTATCTGATTGCTGAGGCTACGACTTCTAGCACTATGTTGAACAATGGTGGTGAGAGTGGGCATCTCTGTCGCGTTCTTAATCTTATGATAATGATATTCACTGTGAGCTTTTCATAGATGGTTTTTATGGTTTTTATGATATTGAGGAATGTTCCCTTTATCCGTATACTCTGAAGAGTTTTAATCAGGAACCTAACATACAAATGGCTAACAGACACATGAAAAAAATGCTCATCACTAGTCATCAGGGAAGTACAAATCAAAACCGCAATGAGATACCACCTCACACCAGTCAGAATGGCAAAAATTAACGAAACAGGAAACAATAACTGTTGCTGAGGATGTCGTGAAAGGGGAACCCTCTTACACTGTTAGTGGGAATGCAAACTGGTGCAGCCACTTTGGAAAACGGTGTGGAGATTCCTTAAAAAATTAAAAATAGAGCTACTCTACAACCCAGCAATTGCACTACTAGGTATTTACCCCAAAGATACAGATGTTGTGAATAGAAGGGTCATGTGAACCCCAATGTTCACAGAAGCAATGTCCACAATAGCCAAACAGTGGAAGGAGCTGAGATGCCCTTCAACAGATGAAGGGATAAAGAGGATATGGTACATGTATACAATGGAATATTATTCAGCCATCAGAAGATGAATACCCATCATCTGCATTGAAATGGATGGAACTGGAGGGGATTATGCTAAGTGAAGTAAGTCAAGCAGAGAAAGACAATTATCATACGGTTTCATTCATATGTGGAACATAAGCAATAGCACAGAGGACCATAGGGGAAGGGAGGGAAATCTGAAATGGGAAAAATCAGAGAGGGAGAAGAACCATGAAAGACTCTGGACTCTGGGAAACAAACTGAGGGTTTCAGAAGGGAGGAGTTTGGGAAGAAGGGGTAACAGGGTGATGGGTATTAAGGAGGGCACGTGCTGTGATGAGCACTGGGCATTATATCTAACTAATGAACCACCACACACTACATCAAAAACAGTGGCTAATTGAACATAATAAAAAAAAGTACAAACCAAAGAATCACCAGAAAATAAAAATAAAAATAAATAAAATCTAATTTGCCTGAAAAAAAGTACAGCATAGGAAATATAGTCAATAATATTTTAAGGCACTTTTAATATACATTTGTTTCTAGCACGTATGTCTGTGTATATAGAACATTTTTGCCCCTACTCATAAAGTTGCATTATTCTATTTGTCCTAATATCCATATGCTCAACAAACTTTTATTGAGATGCTACCATGTGCCAAGCCATATGCATTGCAATGATCATGATTCCTACTGCCAAAACTGTGAAAGGAAAAAAAAAATCAATGCCCTTGTCTATTTATGAGAAACCTATTTTACTTTTTCAGAGTTGACTTTCTGTAACATCTATCAGACCTGTAGTTTATGTGTTCTGGTAGATCCACTTAAATTTCTCGAAAACATCTTTTTTATCTCTCTCATAAATGCATTTTGATATCCTAAGTTTATATATAGGTTGTGATTTTATGAGTCTAATTTCAAATGGCTTTTTGAGAACTGTCTGTAATTGGGAGATTAAAATCTAGTTGTCCCATACATTTCATTTTTTTATACCTATTTAGGGTATTGTTGGAACAATGGGCTATAGAAAGTTTTGGGCAGCAGATAGTATGTGGTTAAAAAAACAACTGAGGAAAAACAAAAGCAAGACACCTTGAAACTTTTGATTGAGGAAACGGAATCACAGAGTTTCACACTAGTCAAAAGCTTTGCACTGGGGGATGAGAATAGCATAAAAAGAACCAGAAATTACAGCCTTCTCTCTCCTCTTGGTAATTTCTTCTTTGTGCTACCTAAGTCAGGGAAATGGCAGGTTTAGAAAAAGGAAAACTAGCACCTTTGATTAGTGGGAAACAGATAGTTCTTTCTTGCTAGAAAATGAAGAACAAAGGCAAAGGTGTTTAATGTGAAACTGGCTTTAAAACCTAAGCCACAATCATAATTCACTGCTTATTGTAGATAAAATGCTATTTTTTTAGGATTCCTAATATTAATCATTACAGTTAATGTTTGTTGTAGTAATGAATAATTAGGGTTTTTTTGAAAAGATTTTTAAAATATTTGAGAAAAGCTGTATTAATGTCCCCTTCAGTTAATTATGTGCCATCTAATTTCCTTTCTAGTTTACAAAATCCTGATTCTGTATTATTTAATATATATATTGGGAGTGAAGATATTTTTTGGAAAACTGAAGGGGGGCAGCAAGTAGAGAAGAATCCAATGAAATAAATCCTTATCTCAGGCAACTTGAAATACTAAGTTACCAATACAAACAGGATGTTATTTTTAAGCACTTACTGTGTTCCAGGCAGACCATAGCTTTATGCAATATCCTTTATCTCTCAGCTTTATTAAGATGTAATTCACAGGTAACACTGTGTAAATTTAAGGCATGTAACACTTTGACATGATACACATATACTCCAAAGCAATTATCACCATAGCATCTGCTAACACCTTCATAGGTTACATGAGTACTGTTTCTTTTGTGTTGAGAACATTTAAGTAACTCTCTTAGCAACTTTCAAGTCTACAATACAGTATTATTAACTATAATCGCCATGCTGTATATCAGATCCCCATAAGTTAATCATCTTATAATTGGAAGTCGGGATCCTTTGACCAACATTTCCCCATGTTCCCCCCCACCCCAGCCCCAGTCTATTTTCTGGTTCTGTGAGCCTGGCTTCTTTAGATTCCACATATAAGTGAGATCATATAGTATTTGTCCTTCTCTGTATGACTTATTTCAAGGTTCATTCATATTGTCACAAATAGAATTTTCTTCTTTCTCATGATGAATAATATACTATTATGTATTATATATCATAATTCATATGGCATAACATTTTCTTTATCCACTTATCTGTTGGCAGATGCTTAGGTTGTTTCTTTGCTATAAGCTTTATGCTTTTTAATCCTCAAACAAGCTCTATGAATCAGGTAGTCTTATTATTTCCTGTTTCACAATGAGGTTATTGAGGCCTAGAGAAGTTAAATAGCTTCTCTAAAGTCACACAGTAAGTGAAAGGTAAAACTAGGTCTATGTGAATATTTCATTGTAGTTCTTTCCTCCTTGTGGTCTATTGCCTCTATATGGAGTCTCTGTAAAGTTTTTAGTCTCATTAAAGGGAATAATTGTTTTCTATGGCTAGCTTCCAAAGAATATTCCCAAGAGAAACATTTTTACATAATGTGTATGGCTTCTGGTAGCCTGGTTGTATGGCTAGGGGTTGACACCATGACTTTGGAGGTCCATTTCCCTAATTCTATTGTTCTCTTTAGAGGTTAAAGTGGTGAGATGAGGCAAGGCATGGTTTAGGAACTTTGATATGTAATACTCAGCAAATGTTGTTTTCATTATTATTGATTTTTAAACTTGAAAACTCCCCTTAATGTCAGCTCTGCCTCTAATTGCCTTGGTGCTGCTGGTTGGTATTTGCAGGAAAGAAGTTTCCTAATAAACAAAGATCAATGATGAGACCTTCCCCAATGTCCAACAATCTTTTTTTTAAAGATTTTATTATTTATTTGACAGAGAGAAACACAGCCAGAGAGGGAACACAAGCAGGGGGAGTGAGAGAGGGAGAAGCAGGCATCCCGCTGAACAGGGAGACCGATGTGGGGTTTGATCCCAGGTCTCTGGGATCATGTCCTGAGCTGAAGGCAGTCGCTTAACCAACTGAGCCACCCAGGCAACCCCCAATGTCCAACAATCTTAATGAGTTTCAATCTCTTCCATTCTAATGAAGAGGGAACATGTTTTAATATATTTTCTTTAAGTTGTGTCAAATGTGATGCAAGCTCAAGAGATACACAAATATGTCACTCTCCCTTTTCCTGAAGACTAGTTCACAGTCAACTAGAATAAACAGGCACTAAAACAAATAATTAACATTGATATTCCATGGCCTATTAAAGACAAAGTTTTAGTAGAATTCACAAGAGAGAATTTTGTGAGGAAGAACTCAGAGAAATCTTCAGATAAAAGGTGATATTTGATCTAGATCTTAAAGAATACTAAAGATAATGAAAACAACATTTGCTGAGTATTACATGTCAAACACTCTGGTAAATGCTTTATATGCATTTTTTTTCTTTAATCATTCTCAAAAAACTATAAGCCAATTATTAGGACTGTTATTTTATAGACTCAAAGTCACAGAGCCACTAAGGGGCAAAATGTCAATAGTTGGTTAACCAATCCTGTTGACATTGAAAAGCCCTGTTTTAAATGTTTAGGGTATAGCAGGAAAACAATGGCTCTGGGATCAATCATTTTATTCTCTTTTGGATGCAAAAAATTAGTAAAACTATATATAATAGAATGTAATGTTGTGACAAGGACTATGAAGAAAAATAAAGCAGAGAATGAAAATGTGGGAAAGATATGCTGATTTAGACAGAGTAGCCAGAAGATACCTCTTTGTGGAAGTAGTACTCGAAAAGAATAAAATGAAGGAAAAAAGCCATGTGAATATCTAGAAAATAGAAAGTGCAAAGGCCCTGAGGCAAAAAGCACATTCTAGGAATAGAATGTTCTAGGTAGGAATGTTCAAGGAGGCTAGTATGTATACAAAAAGGTGAACAGTGCAGAGAATGAAGGGAGATTAAAATAAGGAGTCAGTGGGAGGCCAGATCATGTAAGACTTTGTAATCCATGATAAGGACCTTAGATTTTGTTTTGCGTGTGTTAATGGGCCACTCGGGATTTTAACAGGGAAATAACATAGTGAGATTTACATTTTAAGAATAACATGGTAGCTTGCATAGGGAGAACAGACCATTTGAGAGACTCCTCTTTCTATTAGTATGTCTGACTGAGAAGACCTACATTCTGCTAAAATTAAGTAAAAATGCTGGATTAAAATCAATCCTCTTAAAAACACTGGAACACTGGAAAGATAGCAAAAATTCATCAAGTCAAGATACAAATGAAGACAGGATTTCCCAAAGTAATGAAACTACTTTTGTTGCCAAACCTGTAGGAATTGAACTTTGAGTATCTCAGAGGCTGTGGGGAAGAGAAGGTAATGCCTAGGACCTTCACAAAATGGACAATCTGATAGGAGCCCCTATTTTCATAAATCTTAGATCCTATAAATTTACAACTTCAGTATAAATGTGAACTAGAAGTAAACCTAACTCTGTTTCACATTCATCTCTAATGAACAACAAGGAAAATAGCCTTAGAAATTCTTACAAATGCTTGGGGCAGGGAGACACATAGATATTTGGCTCTAATACAGATTGGGAACCCAAATTTATATTGCCTGAATATCTTCCCAAAAACCTTAAGCCAAGAAATTAGTTTAAAGTAATCCTCAACGGGTAGAAGTTCCAGACACCTGACAGAAGCAAAAAGCAAAATTTATCTTTGCAGAAAGTTATATACATCTGGGTCTCAAAGAATACCAAACAGTAATTTTCTGAGGAAAATGAAGGGCTCACCATTAAAAAAAAATCACCTAACAACTACAACATATAGATTGAAAGAATTTAAGTGTAGCTATGATTCTATGGTTCATATATTGTCAAGAGGAAAAGAAATGTATTTGGGGGTATACACCTAGCAGTGCAATTGTTGGGTTGTAGGGTAGTTCTATTTTTAACTTTTTGAGGAACCTCACTTATTAATTTTAGCTATTCTGACTGGTGTGAGGTGGTATCTCATTGTGGTTTTAAAACTAATAATATATTATATGTTGACTAATTGAATTTAAATTTTAAAAAGAGGAAGAGAAATGTATTGATTATCTTTAGACTTTGAGAAGTGTTGTAATTTAATTAGTAGAAAGAAAAAAGGAAATAAAAAAATTAATTCAAGAGAAATCATGAAGGAAAGAAGAAATATAAAATAGCTCAGACAAATAAAAAGGCAAAATTATATGGTAAGATATAAATGCAAATATACCAATAATTACATTAATTTTAATTGAACTAAATTATCCAGGTATAAGGCCAATATTTTCAGTCAGGATTAAAAATTAAAAGTACATACACCTCCATAAGAAAGGATGAATATCCAACTTTTATAGCAACATGGACCAGATTGAAAAAGATTATGCTGAGTGAAATAAGCCAAGTAGCGAAAATCAAGTATCACATGGTTTCACTTACTTGTGGTGCATAAGGAGTAATATAGAGGACAGAAGGAGAAGGATAGGAAATTGGAAGTAGGGTAAATCTGGAAGGGAGACAAAACTTAAGAGACTTTGGACTCAGAAACAAACTGAATGTCTTGGAGGGGAGGGGAGTGGGGGTATGGGTGAGCCTAGTGGTAGGTACTGAGGGCACGTATTGCATGGAGCACTGGGTTTGGGGCATAAACAATGATTCTTGGAACACAGAAAATCAATCAATTAATTAATTAATTTAAAAAAATAAAAAAATTCCAAGTACAACAACAAAATTTCCAAGTACATGTTCTTTACAAGAAACATCTAAAATATAAATTCTGAAAACAAAAGGATGAAAAAACATTTACCAAACACATTTTAGCCATAAGAAAAAGGATTAGAGCTATTTCTATAAAACAAAATAGATTATAAGGCAAAATGCATTGGTAGAGTGAAAAAGTATCTCTATATGTAAGCTCCATTAGGGCAGGGATTTTTCTTTCTATTAGGTCACTGCACCTATAATAGTGCCTGCTGCACAGTAAATGTTTAATACTTAGAAGGTGTTAATAAATGAGTGGATGAACTTCCTGATGAGAAAAGGTTTAATTCATCAGGAAGATATGACAGTTCTAAAAATTGTAATCACCTAATAACATACCTACCAAATATGTAAAGTAGAATTTAACAGAACTATAGAAAGGAAAAGATAAGTTCATGATCAGAGAGAGTGATTTTAATATATCTCTCTAAGTGGTCGATAGAAAAATTAGCCAAAAATATTAGTAAGAGATCTCATTCTTGAGGATACACTATAAATGAGCAAGGATTATGAGTTAACTAACCAGAATTAAAACTTTAAAATACAAAAAAATGAGCAAGGATTCAAATAGGGAGAACAGTTAAGATACTTTATAAAAGTCCAGTTGAAAGATCGTAGTGTCTTGGACTTGGTAGTGAGAGCAGAAAACATAAGAAATGCTGAAATTCTGGCTATATTCTGAAAGTGGGGAAAAAAACAGGTTTTGCTTATAGACTGAATGTATATCTAAGGGAAATAAAGGAGTTAAGTATAACTTCAGGAATTTTTACCTAAGCAACCAGGTGAATGGTGTTTCATTTATTGAAATGAGCTAACTGTGGAATTAGCTGGTTTGTACAAAAGGTGATTGTGGTGGTAGCTCAAGAGATCAGTTTTGGACATATTAAGGTGGAGATGCCTATTAGATGTCCCAACTGGAGATATAAGATAGTAAGCTGGACATAAAAACCTGGAATTCATGGACGAAGTTGAGAATCAAATGTAAATATGGGAATTGACAGCATATAGATGACCGTTGAAGCCATAAAACCAGATGAGATTATCTAAAGTGAGAGAAGATAGAGAGCCCAAGAAGTGAAAACTGGTGCACTTCTCGTGGCTGGGAAGAATGAAGATGAGGACAGCAAATGAGATGGGAAGGAAAAGTCACAAAGGTAGGAGGGAAAAAAAAGACTGTGTCCTATTCTGGTAGCCAAGTGAAAAAAAAATCTTCAAAAAATGACCAACTATGTTAAATGCTGCTCAGAGGTGGAACAAGATGAGAACTGAAATTGATCATCGGATTAAGCAGGACGGAGGTCACTGGTAGCCTTGACAAGTATGGTTTCAGTGCAGTAGTGAGAATAACTCTTGATTGAACCACTTTAGTTTCAAGAGGTAACAGAAAGAGAGCAAATGGAGATGGCAAGTATAGATTTTTTTCAGGCTTTAGTTTCAAATGGAAGCAAAGGAGGCAGAGAAAAGATATGATAAAGTCAGAAAATGTTTCCCTAACTTAGGATGAAAACAAGGACACTATATTTGTATATTAGAATGATGAAATCAAAAGAAAAAAATTATTATGAAAGGAAGAGAGACGATAGCTGCTTGAGAAAAGTCCTTGAGCAGGAGATACAGGGTGTCTTCTAATGTCTTCAATAGACTCCACTAGTTAGCTATTCTAATTCTACCACCCAGTAAAGGAGCACAGTGGTAGTTGCTTTTCAAATGGTTTCTAATTCCCTATTGCAGATTGCATAGCCTAGAGATTGGTACCTGTGTGAAGAGTCACAGATTGCACTACACCAGCCAATTTCAGTTGGAGAGTTGGAGGGTCATACTAATTGAAGACAATGTCCATGATTCTTGCCATGATATTTGATATCTTTCAAATCTGCAGTTTTTCCCATTAGAGGTCCCTTGCAATTCTAAAATAATCTAACAAATTCCATTTCATCAATCTTCTAATCTGTGATCAATCCAAATGGGAGTATTTGCTGTTCCATTACTTTGGCTCCCACTCCTGCCTTTCTGGCATTATTCCTTCTGCCTTTAATTCTTTGCCCTCCCACCTCCTTCACTTTTTAATTGCTACTGATCCCTATAAGGCCTGCATGAATATTCTTGAAAGCTTTCCATAATGCCTCTAGTCTGTCTTCTTTGCATTCTAATGGTACTTCATTGTATATGTTCCTTGTATCGATATATGACCTCTACATGACTATTAACTCTTTGGTAAAAGGATCTAAGTCTGACAAAGCTGAAGAATTCTTCAGTATATAGAAACAAGCAATTTATGCTCCTTGAAGAGCTCTAAGTACTCAGCAGTGTTTCTAGTCCCCTCTATGGTTAGGGGATCTGGATGGCAAAACAGGGCAGTGGGGAATCTGGATGGACCAGTACAGATAGCAAGGTTTGAAGCATGAAAGTCAAGGAACACGTTGTGTTAATGAAGCTCCTCAAGAGACCATTTTCTTTCTTGGTGTATACCACTCAGCTTATTTCTTCCTTATCTCTCATTTGAAAGCATGGGTGCCAGAGCAGAACTTTCCTTCACATAGTTCAGCGGGAATATATAAAGTATTATCAACTGGATTCTACAGAGTAAGAAACCAAGGCACCAAGTGGCAACAGGTTCTCAATGCCATCTGGTAAGCCATCACTATGTCTAAAAGCCCTAATGTGCTCATCTGGGCTGAAGAGCTCTTCTGTGACACATTAGACACATTTCAATGAAAAATCAAAGTTAAAATGCCAGCATGACTAATAATTAAAATTTGGAACATTGTAAAGGGAGAAGAAAAAGATGAGGGGGAATATTTCACTTACCAGGTAAGGATCACAGAAGAGTGGTTCCTTGCAGGTTCCAGAACCCGACTATGTTAAAATATTTGAGGAAAAAAAATGAATAATCAGTCTTGGGGGCAGAAACATGCAAACTACAGTCATCTTGATTAAAGTAAAAACTTCTGTGCCACTTTAGAAATGGAAATTCTAACTGCCATGTAGACTAGCAATATAGAGTCACAAAACAGAACCATGGCATATCTGAACTGAAAATTATTTGATCAGCATATTAAATTCCCTCATTTTACAAAGGAAAAAACTGAGACAAGTAAAGGGGGTGTGATTGTGCAAGGTCACAGAGCTAGTTAGAGGCAGAGCTGGAGATAAAATTCAAAATTCCTGATTCATAAGCTAGTGAAATACAATTGTAAGCCATTATTAATTCAACACATACTTATGGAGCACTTGAGATGGGTCAAACACAGTAAGTCAGGAGAGCAAAATGTGACATGAGGGGCTAACTACAGCACAATGATCTTTCTTCTCTATATAAGTGCTCATTAATAGGAATAAAATGTAAGCAGATATATAATTTAAAATTTTCCAATAGCCACAATAAACACAGTAAAAAAATACCAAAATTAATTCTGATAATATATTTGATTTTACCTAATATATCTAAAATATTATCATTTCAACACATAATTTAAAAAATTTTAATGACATATTACATTTTATCTTATTTGTATTAAGTCTCCAAAATCCAGCGTGTATTTTACACTTACAGCAAATCTCCATTTGAACTGACTGCATATCAAGTGCACAATAGCCACATGTGGCTAGTTCTAGCTAGTTACCACTCTACTGAACAGCAAGGCTCCATACTGTATACTAGAAAAACCACTCCGTGACACAATTCTGAAAAATAATTAAAATGCAACTCTACCATATTATATTTAATAATCCAATAAGTTACAAAAAGCAGAAAATGCTTTTTCAGATGAAGTTCTATGAACTTCAATTAAGTGTCCTATATCCCTTGGTTATTCTACACCATGCCTGAGCACACGAGTTCATTGGAAAGGTTAAATGAAAAGAAGCAAAAAGAACATTTAAATAAAATTTTATATTACACCCAATAGAATTTTAATGATTTCCTGCCTTCATTTATTCCAAGTCTTTATAATTGTGATTAAACATTATTTTCACAGTGGCAAGTCAGAACAGATAACAACAGGAATAGAGACACTTTCTTGTAAGACATTAGGGACAAAACTGTCCGTTCCAAATTAGTTTTTCCCCCAAAAATCACTGTCAAGACCAGTTTTTTATAAGAGGCAGATCATTTTACATGGAAGGAATTGCTAAGGAGGCTGGAGGTTCCAAATCCATTACCTGTTCATCACCTAACTAATAGATGTTCACCCTCTATAACCTTGGAGAAATTCTGCCACAAAATTCAAGCACAACATACAACTCATTTCTGAGCCCAGTGCTGCAAAATATGGCTCAATAATATTACAGAATCTTTCAAATGAGAACTTTCTAGAAAACTCAGAATTTATGTTCACAGTAACTATAAATTAATGAAATACCACAACAAATTTTGGAGCCCAAGAAGAGGAAGCCTAACATTCTAATAACTGTTCAGAAGGTAGTTTCTGCAAAAGTCATTAAACACCATCCTCTTAGAGGTACAGTTTTCATAACTCTCACTCTAAAGCATAAGTGTATGGGGGAAAATGAAGTACAAACATTAGGCATTTCTCAATTTTTTTTTCATGTATCTTGCTTCGTGCATTGCCACTTGAAGAAATATTACTTTCCTTTTTTCTGAAAAAATTAGGAAACACATTATTTCATTTCCAGGTCTTTGGGGAAAAATCTTACTTTATCTCTAGTTTGTCTTCAATTTTGAAATGTGCTACTCTAATTACTAACAGGATAACCTGCGAAAGTTTATATACCATATGGTTTAAAATGACTAAAAGATTGTAAAATAAATGCCAGAAATTTTATTTTCATAGAAGTTTACTTTCAAACAGAGATAGCTCTATTTTTTTTAAACCTGAGTGTTTGGGAGTGGAAATCTACCAACTTTTATTTTTCCTGCACTGTGTAAATTCTGCAATACTCAGTATACTTCTCTGTGACCATGTGCAACTTGGAGGGTATTCAAAAGAATGTGACCAGGATGTTATGTAAAGAGAATTAAATCCTGTCATGTCAAAAATGAGTAGAACACCCAAACATAACATCAACAGGGAAACACTGGACTTCACCATACTTTAGACCAAATGATACTAATAGACAGAGAGCATTCCATTGAAAAGCAGAATACACATTCTTCTCAAGAACATATGGAACATTCTCCATGATAGATTATATGATAGGTCACAAAAAAAGTCCTGAAAAATTTAAAAAGATTAAAATCATACCAAACCCAGATAAGGATACTACAAGAAAAGAAAATTACAAGTCTATATTCTTTATGAATATAGGTGCAAAATCTTCAACAAAATACTATCAAACAGAATTCAACAGCACATTACAAAGATCACAAACCATGATCAAGATGGATTTATCCCTAGGATACAATGATTGTTCAACATACCCAAATAAATCAATGTGATACAACGCATAAACAGAATGATGTGTAAAAATCACATGATCATCTCAATAGATGCAGAAAAATTATTTGACAAAATTCAACATTTCTTTCATGATAAAAACTCTCAACACATTAGTCGTGGAAGGACCATACCTCAACATAAGAAAGGCCATTTATGACCAGCCCACAGCTAACATCATACTCAACAGTGAAAAGCTGAAAGTTTTCCTTTAAGATCAAGAACAAGACAAAGATGCCCACTCTTACCACTTCAACACGATATGGTACTAGAAGTCCTACTCAAAACAATCAGGCAAGAAAAAGGAATAAAAAACATCCAAATCAGAAAGGAAGAAGTCCAGTTTCCTCTGTTTACAAATGACATGATCTTATATGTTCAAAACCCCAAAGAATCCACCACAAAATTATCAGCACTAATAAATTAATTCAATGAAGTTGCAGGGTTCAAAACCAACATACAATAATCAGTTGCATTTCTATACACTAACAAGGAACTGCCTAAAAGAGAAATTAAGGAAGCAATCATTTATTGAATAGCTTTGGGGAAAAAAATCTTCTACCAGGCCTGCTAGGGATTCTCAGGTTTTTCAGACCTTTTCTATGGATACGCCTGTTCCACGCTTCTTGTTTCTGTTTAGGGGGTGGGGATTCTTATGATCATATGCTTTCTCTCATCCTGCAAAGCCAGGCCTACAGCTGACAGTCTCCTGTTTGCTTTCCCCAGGGTGGTGTTCACAGCTCCAGTTTGTGTGCTTTCTCCCAATTCTGTAGTCAAGCCAGTTTTCTGTTCAGGCTTCCCAGCCATCTTCAAAAGTTTACACACCAACCCCTTGAGAGCATTGCACAGGGAGCCCGCCACAGCGTGGGTGTGTGTGGGTGAGGTGCACAGAGCATTGGAGGTACCTGTGGGCCTGTTGGGCGATCCACAGGTTAGTCATCCCCAGTGGCTTGTGGGCAGGCTTCCTGATGAATTCTGCAAAGTGCTTGGTAGGATCTACATCCTTTTGATGCTCTTGAAGAAGCCTATTTGCTGTTCTCCCAGCCACCTCTCTCCAGTTGTGCAGCAATCTCTTTATTCTGAGTGGGATTAAGAAACAAGTGAGCCTCTCAGGCTGAGTACTGCACAGCTGTGGCAGCTGGGTGCTCACCTACAGGCTCAGTTTCCCATGAGGCAGAAACAGCAGGCTGGGAATCTCTCTCTTGGTACAGACCTGTACCGCCATGGGGGAGGGGAGATGCAGGTAAAAGGAAACTGGCCTTCTTATCCTCTTCAGTGTTTCCAATCTCAAATATTTTTGTCCCAGCAGCATGCTGGAACTTCTCTGCTGGACTCCTGGACTTCCACATAGGTGCTCTAGTCTGTGAGTGATTGTCAAAGTCTGTGTTTTTCAGTGGGAAGATAGTAAGAAACTCCTATTCCACCATTTTACTATCACTCAAGGAATTGGAAGTTTAAAGTCTTGGTAATGGTTCTTCTTGAGTAGCAAAAAGACTGTCCTTTAAGCTTGCACAGGATGCTTTGGGACACTGATGTGACCCTTCCGATAGCAGAATAAAAGCCCAGGAGCTCTTTCGCTCAGGGCTCTGTGGATCTAACATTCTTCTTTGATCAGAGCCTAAGGCATTATTATTACATGTAAATGATGGAGCTGTTAATAACCATGTTAGAGGAATCTAGTATTCCTATAACAAAATTTTATAACATATTATATCCAAAAAGCAATCACTAAACAGCATCATAGAATGAAATCTAATTAAATCATATTTATATATTTAGACACATACATAGAAACAATAAGAGAAACAGCTTGTTAACAGTTTGCATCTCCAGAAGCAAAATTGGGTTTGTTTTCCTTCTTTGTAGACTTATACATTGGCTACATTTAGAGTAATTAATATTATTGGATATCAGAAAATATTAGAAATCAGAAAAAAATATTATTTCACAAATAGAATTAAATAATGAACAATGAATGCCATAAAACTAATTTCTTATGGAAGTTCTTAATTAGCCCACTTTTTTCAACAATATGCTGGAAAATTCCCACTGGGTCTAATAAGAAAGATAAAGGCCTGTGGGGGAGGGGAAGACTGATTCGTTTTCTATTTTTAATAGTGGTGCCACGGATAATTTTTAATTTCTGATTATAAAACTAAGATACATTGAATTTATCCAGGAATGCAATTTAAATATATGAGTTTAAATACATAAAACTAAAACTCTCATTTTAAACACATAAATAATTCAGAACACTTCATTTAAATCCTTAAGATTAAATCTCTTAATTTAAATAAAGAAAATAACATTATTCTATTAAAATATCATCTTCTTAAAAAATACAACACAATTCCTACAATGAGAAACATAATAGACTGGTAATCTGGATCTTCTAAATATTGTAAATTAGATGAGTCAGATTTATCTCTAGATCCTAGATCTCAAAATGATCATGAAATATATGTTGATAATACATATATTCCTATAGAGCAGCCCTATAAAACACATCACCACTTCAAAGTTTGTTTCCTGAGCAAGACCTGTTTTCTTCAGGTATAAAATGAGGGAGTTGAAATAGATGATCTACAATGACCCTTTAACAGGGCAACTGTCACCCTACAGACACACCAGCTCCATGAAGAAACCTATATTAATATAAAGTTGCCCCTGTCTTATATGGAGTTTCAAAATACTAACAAGAACACATTTGTCTCCATGAAGGAATATCCTTTACCAATCTGTCCCAGTGACCATACTGAAATGTCCCTGCAATTTTAAAGCATACCAGCCTCATCCATAGGAATACCTCCTACTCCATAGAGATTGTAATTCCCTTGAAAGACTCTCCATAAAGAATCTCCTGCCATTTGCAATCTCAACACTTGAAATAGTTTCTCATGCACCATCCCCTTAAGGTGCCACCTATACATCTAGATGTGCTAATTCACATCATCCTTTCACACTTTAGTTTTATAGGAAAATTTATACAGAGGCTTTATTTGAGAGTAAAAGATTATACTCTGTTTTTCAGAAGTATTTAAACTGCACCATTTACAACTTTTTGTAATGTTATCAAAATATGCTATGTTTGGTTTGATTTCTGCAAAGAAAAAATAAAACTGAAATCCTCAAAAATACAGGATAAGTAATTTAAATCACATTAAATTCCTTATTACATCTAAGTGAACACTGTCATCATTTATCCTATAATATAATTGTGACACCAATAAAATTAACATCTTTCCAGTTGTTACAAGAGGCCAATTTTTGGAATACATTTTATTAATTATTTTAAAAATTAAATTAGAATTTCTAACACTGCATCTCATAGTCACGTCATTTAGTGAATTTATTATGATTAATATCACCACTGTGACTATCAAGGTAACTAATAAATGACTACTTCTTTAGCATTTTAGCAATGAAAGCTAAAATGTACAGTTTTATCCCTTTTGCATGTGATTTTTCTCTTTAGCTCATTCTAGTAAATGAAGTCTTTAATCTACCATTGTTTGACATATAATCTACTTTGGGTAATATATTTCTTTTTCTCTATCACATGACTCTTACTACCTCAATTATATTATCAAATATAATCAATTTATTGAAAGCATAAAGTATTATTACACTGGTAGTTATTGCGCTATTGAATGTTTTTCTAATAGTTATGTAAACCATTTCTTGATTGCTAAACATTAATTTTACTAGGCATGTAAATTCTTTTCTTCTAATAATTTCAAAGTTCCTGTAATGAAGGGCTGCTGCCTGCCTAGATCCGAGTCCCAAAACAGTGACAATAACTTTGCGGCTAGGGACACCAGGTCTAATTTGCCAGGACTTTGGGGACCCTTCCTCAACTTCTCCCAGAAAACACTGTCATGTGGAGCGTAAACAGACTCCATAGAGAAGCTGTAACATCCAGAAGCATTGGTCAGATAAGGCCAGTTAAACAAAGAAGGGTTGATGCAGGTTTAATGGTACCAAAATAGCTCTGGCAAATGTTGGAGCCAGTATTGCCTTGGTCTGTAGCTATCAGTAAGGTAGGTGCCAGACACCACGTACTGCAAAGTAAGACTCAGAAGTCAAGTCCTCAACACTGCTTTCTAGACTTCATGAAAATGATGCTAGTCTAAGTTTAGATGTCTCGTCTGCTACTTTACTGTTTGATGACAGTCTTGTCTTGCTCTTTGTGTTTAATTCCTCAGGATCTGGCCAGTGACAAAGAGTGTTATCTCAGTCATCATCATTGGCCAGATAGTTCAGACTCAACTGCAAGCAAGTCAGATGTCATTGCAACAGCCACCATTACAGTGAAAATCTCTTTAAGCCAAAATTCAGATCTCTTTCTAAGGCCTATTTATTTCAAAAGATCTGGGTCAAAGCAGTTCTAACATTTATCAAATGCTAAATATGCAATAGACAAAAGATGTACTACCCACATCCCCCTTCAAGGAAAGACATGATTCCCACCTACAGGGAGTATAGCCAACACAGAGCCTCTAGCTGTCAGCCCCGTCAAGGTCTCCCTCAGCTGCAGAGAGCTGCCTTGCCTGAAGTAATGCCCACAGCAGTCTACACCTGAGCAGATACAAAGGCAATACTCCCTTAAGAGTTCCCGGTAAGATTGGATGAGATTTTATTGAGACTTCACTGAAGTTCAGTTTCTTCCTCTGCCCAATCCTGCTCTTTCTCCTTTCCTCTTATAGCTACTGATCCTCAGTAAATATCTTGTACCACAAGCCTTCAATTGCAGAGTATGTTTTTGGAGATCGCAAACTGCAGCAACGTGTCATATGTGTGCTCACACACACATACATATGCATGTATCTATGTATACACACACATGAATATACTGTAAATGCCAAATTCTGCTTCTAGCATTAAGGCAGATAAAACTCCCCTCCATTGTGCAACAATCAAAAATAGTGCAAGACCTATTTTTTAAAGCTTTCAAATGTATCACCAATCAGGAAAATCCTCAGAGGCCAACAATGAAGAGAAAGTCTAGGTCTTGCTATAGATAGATAGTCCAATGGAAAATGTGGTATAAACACCTGAAGAACCTAGGAAAGAAGTCCGGTTCAGCAAAGAAGATCTGATTCAGCAAAGAAATATAGAACTAGTCAAGTCTTTATATGAAGATATTAGAAAATAGGGAAAGACAGTGTGATAGTTTGTGTAACTGTTCACCAAATGTTCTCGGTGTTTCTCCTTTAGTCTTTCCTACTTGAAAGTATTTAATGCCTGTCTATTGAATTCAGGAGAGGCCACGTGACCTACTTTGGCTAGTGAAATATGGAAGTGATGTATTTTTTCTGGGCAAAAGGTTTAAGAGAGTGGATCGGTTTGCAGAAAGAGCATGTAGCCAACCCAAACTGAGTGAAAAATGAACCTTTATAATTATATGTACTGAGATTTTGGAGCCATTTGTTACCA
Organism: Spilogale gracilis; assembly: GCA_004023965.1. Taxonomy (NCBI): domain Eukaryota; kingdom Metazoa; phylum Chordata; class Mammalia; order Carnivora; family Mephitidae; genus Spilogale; species Spilogale gracilis. The sequence continues at coordinate 32,008 of PITA01004981.1, read as the reverse complement.
AAGCATAGCTTTGTTAATCTTAAAAAAAAAGGAAATTTAATCTTATTCAGCATCGATTGTAGATATTATCTTGTATGACCTTCGAGTCAACTCTGTTAGGCAGATCACTATTCCATGTGGTGATTTAATTTGCAAACAAAGGAAACCAAGTCTGCTAATGTAAGCAGAAAAAAACACTTTATTGAAGATATATCAGATAGTTCTTAGAATCCATCAGAAGAGCAAATAAACAGGTGTAAAGAATGGCTGGGAATACCCAAAGGGAAGAAGGGAATAACACAAAAGAATCAGTCTTCTTAAGACCCTAATTCAGTCATTATCACTATTGAACAATTTCTGCTACACCACCAGACTCCAGCCTCTGCCATAAACAGCGCAAATAATCTTTGAATTTCTCTACACTTTAGTATTACACCCTGAAGTGTCAAAACTCCTGAGCAAAGCAGTCCAGACTGCTAAAATTACATCCCAGGTCTATGCCAACAAGTTGGCCAATAAGAATATGTGTCTTCCATTTTCAGTCTCCTAGTGGGAAGTGGGGTCCTGACTCATATTTCTCTTTGTATTATCACCAAAAAGGATATTTAAATACTAGGAAGACAAAAGTGACAGATTTAATGTTATTTCCAGAACACACTTAAGAATACTGATATTTGGAGAACTTAAGTGATGAATCCAAGATCACACACTAATAAGGACTTGCATCAGTTAGAATGCTTTCAGCTGCAAATAACCAAAATCACCCACTCAAACAATAAGGCATTTATTGTCTCACACAAGAGGTATTCCAAGTGAGGGTAAGGCTTCTGGATTAGTTGAATCAATTCCTTAATAATATAATTAGTTCTTTTAACTTCTTAGCCTGCTTGTCCACAATATCAGCTTCATATCAATACTAGTATCTCTTATAGTTGTAAGATGGCTTCAGAAGCAATCAGGTCTAAACACTTTTTTGTTCATTCTCTATGGGGGAAATTCTATTAGCCCCTCATCCCTTGCTTCTGACTGGGCTAACTTATAGTGTATGTTTATCCCCAGACGGTTTATCCCTAGATGGTTACTGCCATCACAGGAGATGGCCACATATTGATTAGCTTAAGCCTCGCTTCCTGAAATAATTGCTGGCAAAAGGACAGCATTGCCATGATTGATTGGCTTATCAAACACTGAAGCTTCATGTAGGAAGGAAAATGCCTGAAGAAAATTGAGGTTCTGTCATGAAGAGAGAAGGGGGAAATCAGTGCTGTGTAGGCAATCAATATCTATGTGCTACCTACTTCTAATATATATACATTTTCATAAGTGCTCACACCTGCATGAAATGACTTTGACCATTCCCAAATAGAGGCTGCCTAAAGACTAATCTGGTTACTGCACTCAGATCTAAGCCCATGATCTCTAGGTGATGCATCAGTGACTCAAAGTGAAGTGATATAATATACCTATCTGAAACACACTGGCATATCAAGATGGAGGAAGAATAGGAAAACTGCATTAAAACAAATTATTACTAGAAAACAAGAATGAGGGAAAATAAAGCAGTAACCTTTCCACACAATATATCATGTCTTGTTAGTCAGGAATAGAGAGGATGCCCTGTACTCAAAGAAAGATAATCGAATTCCCTAATCAACCAAGCTGGTTGCCATTGGATCTGTTCTCAGAGCAAATGTCTCTCATCAGTTTTCCTCCAAAGTCAAATCTGTGATGAGGATGTACCAGATGTTTTTCCTCACAGGGGACTACATTGCCTTAATAGTCTACTTTGTATTGCTGCGAGCATAGAAACTTAAGGATTGAGGTTCTTGGCTACAATTTCTGTTTCTTTGGCAGTATAACACACTTATGAATTCAATAAACTCTCAGCCTATTTACTTTTAATCACTTCTACCAGCTAGGAACCCCAGCCAGAGATCTTGTCAAGCCACAGTCTTTGAGTCTGAGAATATTGTTTCCCTTGCTAGAGCTTTTAAGTGGCCACATTCAACATAACTATTATAGGACATTCATGAAGGCATCAGGAACAGCTAAAACACTAATATCCTAAAATTTCCTCTAATAACACATTCTAAGCATGAACATAGTTTGGATACCAAAGCAAAGCATATGATACTTTAAAAAAAATGCTGTGTAATTACACAGTATGTGTCAACAACTTACGACTAGTTCACTGACTTAACGATACTTATTGGACACCTAGTGTCTAAATAAGATATTGCTGCAATAATGCTGCATAACAAACAAGCATAATATCTCAGAGGCAGACAAAAACATTCATTTCCTCACTCACAGTTTCGCACATCAGCTGGGGCAGAATTGAGTCAGGCTGCAGGGACCTGGGGCATGTTCTTCTTATAGCAATGGCAGTAGACAAGAAGATAAGCCCAACTTTGAAAATAACATTTAAACCTGTCTTCACATTATATCTGCAAACATCTCATTGAACAAAGGGAGTAAATGGCCAAGACCAAAGAAATGGAATGGATAAGTATAATCCACCTATCTATCACAAGGCCACGGCAAGGACATGGATGCATACTACTACTACAAGTCACTGAATAATTAGGGTCACTAATTTAATCTACCATCACATCTGCTACATATCAAGGATTGTTACAAGCACTAAGGATACAGCAGTGCACAAAACAATCAAAAGAGAATTTATAAAGTGTTATACACTGCTAAAAATGTTAATGGTAGAATCTCAGTGGTGGATAGATGGGAGCTTGCTCTAAATTCCTTTCAATTATGCTGTATGTTTGGAAATGATCACAGTGAAAAGTTGGACAAAGTAAAGCAGGTTAAAGGGTTTAGAGAGTAGTATGTATTTGAGATATCTTGGATAAGTTTGGATCAGTGAAGCATTTATGAGGAGCTAACATTTGAGCAGAGACCTGACTCATGTGAGGGGTCAATGTGAATGAAATCTGAGAGAAAATCTTTCCAGGAAAAGGGAACAGCACATTGAAAGGCCTTTAAGATCAGAGATGACTTGATGTGTTTTCCGAGCAGCAAGAAAGCCAGCATGGCTTAGAAGTGTGGTACTGGATGATGTTAGAGTGATAGGTAACGACCTGATCACATGTCCTTGTGGCCATGATAAGGACTTTGCATTTTATTTTAAATATCATGGGGAGTATTACAATGTTTCCATATGAGAAGATACTGAGCATGTGTGACCATTATTAACTTCATTAAGAAGGGAACCAATAGGCAAGAAAGAAGAGCTATTTCAGAGATTACTTGACAAATAAGGATTTATTTAGTCAGGCAGAAAAGAAATGCCTAAATAAGAACACAGTGTTAGATATATGGTTTGCCTATCTTTCTATAAGAAAGCAAAATCATAACCATTTTGGGGTTAACATTCCCACCAGGCTACACAATCCTAACAATTTATCAATTTCTACAGGTTAACCTTCAGCCTGGCAGAACTCTAAACTGATTTCAACCTAAAGAGTTATGGATGATCATTAGTCAAATAAACTGTGACAACAAGGCTACACTCAAACAAAAATGTGTGTCAGATGAGAATCAAGCAGCCTTCTTAGAACAATGCTTTAGCATGATATCGGTATATTGAACAATTAACAGTTTGTGATTTTCCAATTTGAGCTAAAATATCATTCAAAAAAGACACCAAAGAGAGCAGAATGTTGACATTATGACTTCTGTTTAAAAAAGACTTCTCTTGGACACCTGATAGCTCAGTCAGTTAAGTATCTGCCTTCAGCTCAGGCCATGATCCCAGGGTCCTGGGATGGAGTCCCACATGGAGCTCCCTGCTCAGCAGGGAGCCTGCTTCTCCCTCTGACTGCTGCTCCCCCTGCTTGTGTGCTCTCTGTCTTTCTCTCTCTCTCTCTCTCTGGCAAATAAATAAAATACTTTTCTAAAAAGACTTCTCTTTCCATTGTGTGGTGAAGAGACTGCAGGATACAACGATCAAAGTAGAATGACCACTTAGGAGCCCAATACAGTAGTTCTGATAAGAGGTCATAGAGACTTGGATTAAGACAGGGTCAGTGCAAATGAAAAAAAGTACATGGATTCATAATACAATTCTGATGTTTGGGTTTCAGGTATTGCTGAAATTTCAGTTATGTACTTATAACAACATACGTCCTTCTAAGTCTACAACCATTATTAATAGTTTACAAGGCTTATCAATGTGGGGAGTACAGCCCTTCCATGATTTCTTCAAAAACTTCCCTGGTAACTTATCTCCTCCTTTATCTGATATCAAAATAAGCACCCCATTTTATTTGTTAGATAGTTAAAGCCCTCAGGGATAATGAAAAGTAACATCTTCTTTCACCCAATAATATTGAGAAACACACTTTAATCATATCACTCCAGCAATTCTCCCTTCTCTCCCTGATATCATCACACTTCTGATATTATTTCTACCACCTTAAGTAAAAATTTCTCTTGGCTCCACTTCCTTGTTCAGGTTCATGGTCATTTCTCTTCTCAGTACAGCAAAACTCCTAGAAAGATTTTTCTATACTCTGTTTCTATTTCCTCTTTAACCCAAATAAATATTATTCTTCTACCATTCCAATAAGGAATGTCACCAATGAATGAACTGAATTGCACTGAATTGAAATGAACTAAAACTCACTATTTATGGGCCTCATCTTATTAGATTTAGCAACATTTGACTATGTTGGTCATACCTTGCTCCTTGATACACTTTCTTCATATAATACCACACACTTAGATTTATTCCCACCTCTCCAGCCACTCCTTCTCAGTTTCCTTCTCATATTCTACATTATCTCTCAGGCTTTTATTGTATTTTATTTTATTTTTATTTTTTTACAGTATGTTATTTTTTATTCACTATTTTTTTTCAGTGTTCCAAGATTCATTGTTTATGCCCCACACCCAGTGCTCCATGCAATACGTGCCCTCAGTACCCACAACCAGGCTCTCCCATCTCCCACCCCCTTCCCTCCAAGTCCCTCAGTTTGTTTCTGTGTCCAAAGTCTCTCATGTTTCATTTCTCTCCCTGAATTACCCTACTTCTCATTTACTTTCCTTCTCCTACTGTCCTCTATATTACCCCTTAGGCACCACAAGTAAGTGAAACCATGTGATACTTGACTTTCTTTGTTTGGCTTATTTCACTCAGCATAATCTCTTCCAACCCAGTCCATGTTGCTACAAAAGTTGGATATTCATTCTTTCTGATGGAGGTGTAGTATTCCATTGTATATATGTACCACATCTTTATCCATTCATCTGTTGAAGGGCACCTTGGCTCTTTCCACAATTTGGCGATTGTGGCCATTGCTGCGATGAACACTGGGGTACATATGGCCTTTCTTTTTACCACATCTGTATCTTTGGGGTAAACACCCAGTAGTGCAATTGTAGGGTCACAGGGTAGCTCTATTTTTAATTTTTTAAGGAATCTCCACACTGTTTTCCAAAGCAGCTGCACCAACTTGCATTACCACCAACAGTGTAAGAAGGGAAATCAGAGAATCAATTCCGTTTACTATAGCACCAAAAACCATAAGATACTTAGGAATAAACCTAACCAAAGAAGTTTAGGATCTGTACTCAAGGAACTACAGAACACTCATGAAAGAAATTGAAGAAGACACAAAAAGATGGAAGAGCATTCCATGCTCATGGATCAGAAGAATAAGCATTGTTAAAATGTCTATACTGCCCAGAGAAATCTATATTTTCAATGCCATTCCAATCAAAATTCCACCAACATTCTTCAAAGCACTGGAAGAAACAATCTTAAAATTTGTATGGAACCAAAAAAGACCCCAAATCGCTAAGGAATTGTTGAAGAAGAAAAACAAAGCTGGGGGCATCATGTTACCTCACTTTAGGCTTTATTACAAAGCTGTGATTACCAAGACAGCATGGTACTGGAACAAAAACAGACAAATAGACCAATGGAACAGAGTAGAGAATCCAGATATGGACGCACGAATCTATGGTCAAGTCATCTTCGACAAAGCCGGAAAAAATATCCAGTGAAAAAAGGACAGTCTCTTCAATAAATGGTGCTGGGAAAATTGGACAGCTGCATATGGAAGAATTAAACTAGACCATTCTCTTACACCACACACAAAGGCAAACTCGAAATGGATGAAAGACCTCAACATGAGGCAGGAATCCATCAAAATCCTTGAAAAGAACATGGGCAGTAACCTCTTTGACATCTCTCAGGCTTTTAAATGGTAAAAATGTGTCCCATTGTCTCTGAAGAGTCTATATACACTCATATCTTTGGTATTCTCTTTGTATCCTGGCTTAAATGCCATCTATATAATGATGAGTCCAAAATTTATTCCTCAAACATAGATCGCTCCCCTGACAGCTTAACTGAAATGTCTAATAGTAACAATAAATAATGGTAATGATGATGATGATGATGATGATGATAGTAAAAAACTAATGCTTATATAGTGTTTATTATTTTCCAAACCTTATTCTAAGCACTTTCTCATATATTAACTCACCTTAACCCTCACAACAACCCCATGAAGTATGTACTATTATCACCCTCATTCTAAGAGGAGGAAACAAACACACAGAGTAAGTAATCTGCTCAGGGACACACAGTTGCTGAGCAGTGGAATGAGAATTCGAACTCAGGTGGTTTGGCTCCAGAATTTGTGTTCTGAACTACATGCCATCATTGCCAGCAATTAAGAGGTAAGTCAGACTTATCATGTCCCAAGCTGAGTTCCTGTTCCCCATCACCACCATCACCAAACTTGTTCTTCCAGAGTTCTTCCCAAGTCAGGGAATAGTAAATCCAGTTGCTTAGGGCAAAAATACTGGAGTCATTCTCAAATCCCAAACACCTCACACAACCCATATCTGGTTCAACAAATCTTGTTGGCTCTAATGTCAAAATACATTAGAATCTGACACCTTCTCCACAATCTCCATTGCTACTATTATGGTCCAAAACACCATTATTTTTCACTTGTAACAGTGCAATCATGTCATCACTTGGCTCCCTGCTTCCATATTTGCCTCTCTTGCTTCAAACTCTGCAGTGGATTTCCATCTCACTCATAGTAAGAGCTAGAGTCCTTATAATGGCCTATAAGGTTCTTCATGAGCTTCCTTATATCTTTTGAACTCACCTCATACTACTCTCTGATTCACTCATTCTGGCCCCGTTATACTGGTGTCCTAGCTATTCCTGGAAAACATCAAGCTTATTACTGCTTCAGGGCCTCTGCAATTGTCTTCCATCTGCCTTGGACACTCTTTTTCAGATGTCTTCATGGTTCATGCCTTCACTTCCTTCAGAACTTTACTCAAATATAAATTAAATTTCTTAGTGAAGTTTCATTTGCCACCCTACGTCATTTAAACCCTACCCAACCAATGTACAGTCCCTCTTACATGATTTGTGTTTTTTAGATTTTACTTATTTATCTTGTTTATTGTCTATATCCTCCTACTAGAAATGTGTTTGCTTTCTTTGCTGCTATAACCTCAGCGTCTAGAATACTACTTAGCACATAGTTTCATTCAATAAATATTTGTTGAAAAAATAAAGTAATGAAGCCAAACAACTAACTTTGAACTATGGGAATTTCTGGCATAAAAATAGGAAAGGTGGGGTTTCTCCTGGCTAAGGAGTAAGTTGTACGTGAGATCTCTTAGAAAGTCTTCTCTCATTTCAGATTTGTTAAGTTGCACTCCTACAGACACTCACTAACTTGGGACTAAACTCATGAGGCAGACTGATGGCTCCTACAAGCTAGATGTGACTTATGTAGAGCTAAGTCAAGTATCAAACTGATACTCAAAAGCTTTGCAAAATTTGTTTATAAAGACTCTCCCAATCAGTATTCCTATAGCTCCTACATTGGAATATCAGAGGCCTTAAATAATTGTACTCTGCTGTCATCTTCTTCAACTGACAATTGACTAGGAGACAATGTGCTCTAAGGCAGAAGCTCCTTTCTTTCAAAGTTTCCAAATCTCTGAATTGTAAAATTAACTCGAGGAAAAAATCCTCATTAAACCTTAATTATTAAGTTTATTATTGAGTACTGATTTTAAAAAGGAACTAAAAATATCCAAACTTTGATTCCTTAATTCTAAGAAGAGATTTCCAGCTGAACCCCTTTCTGGTACTGAAGCTGCATGTATATGGAAATATTATTTTATTTGTTTTGTTTTATTTTTTAATACAGAAAGATTTTTAATAAGATTCATATGTTCAAAGAAGTATGCAATGGAATTCAAAAATAAACGCCACTAGATTTTTTTAAAAAGGGCATGTTGGGTAAAAAAGCTCTTGCAAATATAATTTATATATATACATATATACATATATATATATGCATACAAACTCATATGTATATCTTTGCACACATCTTTGTAAGTCATTTGTTTAGTAGTACTTACCTTAATGGGAATATTCAAATATTACATTTGCCACCAATATCAGGGGAATTCAGTTACACTTTTATTTATTTATTTATTTATTTATTTATTTATTTTTATTTATTTTTTTATTGTTACTAATTTTTTTTCCAGTGTTCCAAAATTCACTCCCCAGTCCCCACACCCAGTGCTCCACGCTCTAGGTGTCCCCAGTACCCACCACCAGGCTCTCCCATCCCCCCACCCCCCTCCCTCCAAGTCGCTCAGTTTGTTTCTAGGTCCAAAGTCTCTGTTGTTTCGTTTCCCTCCCTAGATTACCCTAGTTCCCATTTACTTTCCTTCTCCCACTGTCCTCCAGGTTACCCCTCATGCACCGCAAGTAAGTGAAACCATGTGATACTTGACCTTCTCTTCTTGACTTATTTCACTCAGCATAATCTCCTCCAGTCCAGTCCATGTTGCTACAAAAGTTGGATATTCGTCCTTTCTGATGGAGGCATAGTATTCCATTGTATATATGTACCACATCTTCACACGCACAGGGGAGCCCACACGCTCCGCGCGTCCACACGCACAGGGGAGCCCACATGCTCCGGGGCGCCCACACACTCGGGGGCGCCCACACGCTCAGGGCATCCACACGCACAGGGGAGCCCACATGCTCGGGGGCGCCCACACGCTCAGGGGAGCCCACACGCTGGGGGCGCCCACAGGAACGGGGACGCCCACATGCACGGGGACACCCACACGCTTGGGGGCGCCCACATGCACGGGGGGATGCCCACATGCTCGGGGGGCGCCCACACGCTCGGGGCGTCCACACGCACGGAGGCGCCCACACGCACGGGGGCGCCCACACGCACGGGGGAGTCCACACGCCCGGGGGACGTCAGTTACACTTTTAAAATAAGTGTATGTCAAAGAGCATCCAGTTTAGGTAGAAACTGGCATCAAAGAAAATCTGTTACAACCTTAAGACCAGTGCCTCTGAGCATGTTATAGAAATCTCTTTATTAAGGCACTCCATTGCCCTGTTATTTGAGCCTGGCATTTTGTTCTTACCTTGAGGACGAATAATGGGCCAGAAACTACTTTGTGATTATCACATAGTGACAGCTATAAAAGAGTAAGTGAGGTATTTTTTTCTCAACTCCAAGGTTATTAGCCTTAGCTCAAGTACACAGTAACTGCTGATCCAGTTAGTAAAGTATGAAGGGAAATGAAGCCTGTGGTCTCTGGGAGATTCTGAGTCTTCTATTACCTGCCATTAGCAAAAGTAAGTTTTATTAAGTCTAGATTTGTTTCATCAATTGGGGACTAATGGTGGGCTGCAGAGTTGCTTCTAAGGAGTACTTCGGTTATAAATTTCAGAGTAAGTGGGGAGAATCAAGGGAATAATTGCACTCCAGGAACTTTTATCTCCATCTACATGACCTTGGGTAAATTGGATATGTTTTTCAGGCAAATATACATTTGTAGTATTCTACCCAAAAGAATCTAATACAAACCCACATGGTACAGAAGAACAAAAATGAGGCCCAGAGAAGTTAATTGACTTAACCAGTTAGTGAGATACACAGATATAATAGAACCTAGATCTCCAGAGACCCAGTCTACTTCCCATCAACCAATTTACTAAAGATGTCTTGAACACCAATGATATGAGGAGAAGTGTTAAGTATAAGGGGGATATAAAAATGACCATGATGTTTCCTCCCTTCTAGATGTTTCATAAAATGTGTGTTAATAATACCATCTTACTCAGAGATGACATTAAATATCCAGGTTGAAAGATAGGCAAAGAAGAGAGGCTGAGATTATTTCAAAATGCTTCTGGGATTTTAAGTTCAAAGCTACCCACCCCACCCTCCTAAACACACAGAAACAATCAGGTTTTCATGTTAAATAAAAAGGCATAACTGGATTTAAAAAATAAAACTGAAACAGAAATATTGAGTGAATCTATTCATTTGGTAGGGCTGCTATAACAAGGTACAACAGACTGGGTGACTTAAACAACAGAAATTTATTTTCACACAGTTCTGGAGGCTAGAAACCTAAGACCAAGGGACTAATAGTGTTAGTTTCTTCTGCAGGTGTCTCTTCTTGGCTTATAACTGTCTGTCATCTCTTTGTCTTCACACGGTCTTCCCTAGGTGCCTCTTTCCGAATCACTTCTCCTTATGAAAATGTCAAATATATTGGACTAAGCCCCACCTGTATTACCGTACTTAAGCTTGATCATCTCTTCTAAACACACTATCTTGGGGTGCCTGTGTGGCCCAGTGGTTAAACCTCTGCCTTCAGCTCAAGCCATGATCCCGGAGTCCCAGAATCGAGCCCTACACTGGGCTCCTTGCTTGGTGGGAAGCCTGTTTCTCCCCCTCTTGCCCCCCCCGCCCAGCTTGTATTCCCTCTCTAGCTGTGTTTCTCTGTCAAATAAACAAATAAAATCTTTTTTTAAAGGCACTATCCCCAAAATATTCCTATTCTGAGATATCAGGGGCTGGACTTCACCATATCAATTTGGTAGTAGAAGGTGAAGAAAAACACAATTAAGCCCAATAAAAATGAATAAGTGGGGTGAACTGACAGGATAGAGAAAAAGAGACTTGTTTGGCTCCTCTGATGTGAAAGAAAGGAAAACACTCTGCACATGGGGAAGGATCAAAACTAGATCACTGGTTGACACTGGAGCTGAGAGAGGTTCCTTGCTCTTAGAAAGGAGAATGTAAAAAAAACTATACCTGGTACCCACCAAAGAGCACAGATTCTTTTTGTATTGAGAAGAACAATTACATGTTAAGCAATAACAAGGATAATAGGAGGTGGATATTCAATGGTTTGTTGAACATTCTGAGATCTTTTTCTTGCATTATAAGAAGCAGGGATTTTGAATGACTTTAGAATTTAGTAGAAAAACTATGTAAGTTACTATGAGGGCTAAAAATTTAAAAATAACCATTAGAAATATAGACATATAAGCTAGAGTTTCTAAAACAGAATAAAAGTGAAGAAAAGAGCTTTATCCTCCAACATAAATAAGAAAAGTAGAAAAGATCAAATAAAAAGTACAGCAAACTAAGTAAAATAAAATCATATAAATAAATCCAACTATACAAAAATAATGACAATGAATGTTCATTAAACTCACATGTCTGGCAAGAAAGATAATTATAGTAGAATCTAAAATTGCAGCTATTTACTGCTTATAAGAAATGTACTTAAAAGCAAAACAGAAAACAACAGAAAGGCTGAAATAATTAGTGGTATAAAAATATATTCTAGTATAGAAGAATGAAACTAGACCATTCTCTAACACCACACACAAAGGCAAACTCAAAATGGATGAAAGACCTCAACGTGAGGCAGGAATCCATCAAAATCCTGGAAGAGAACATAGGCAGTAACCTCTTTGACATCGGCCACAGCAACGTCTTTCAAGACACGTCTCCAAAGGCAAAGGAGACAAAAGCGAAAATGAACTTTTGGGACTTCATCAAAATAAAAAGCTTCTGTACAGCAAAGGAAACAGTCAACAAAACAAAGAGGCAACCCACGGAATGGGAGAGGATATTTGCAAATGACACTACAAACAAAGGGCTGATATCCAAGATCTATAAAGAACTACTCAAACTCAACATCCAAAAAGAAGATGAACACATCAAAACATGGGCAGGAGACACGAAGAGGCACTTCTCCATAGAAGATATACAAATGGCGAACAGACACATTAAAAAAATGTTCATCATCACTAGCTATCAGGGAAATGCAAATCAAAACCACACTGAGATACCACCTTACATCAGTCAGAATGGCAAAATTAACAGGACAGGAAACAACAAGTGTTGGAGAAGCTGCAGAGAAAGGGGAACCCTCTAACACTGTTGGTGGGAAGGCAAGTTGGTGCAGCCACTTTGGAAAACAGTGTGGAGATTCCCTAAAAAATTAAAACTAGAGCTACCCTATGACCCTGCAATTGCACTACTGGGTGTTTACCCCAAAGATACAGATGTGGTGAAAGGAAGGGCCATATGTACCCCAATGTTCACTGCAGAAATGGCCACAATCGCCAAACTGTGGAAAGAGCCAAGGTGCCCTTCAACAGATGAATGGATAAAGAAGATGTGGTACATATATACAATGAAATATTATGCCTCCAGAAAGGATGAATATCCAACTTTTCTAGCAACTTGGACTGGGTTGGAAGAGATGATGCTAAGTGAAATAAGCCAAGTAGATAAAGTCAAGTATCACATGGTTTCACTTACTTGTGGTGCCTAAGGGATAATATAGAGGACAGTAGGAGAAGGAAAGGAAATGGGAAGTAGGGTAATTTGGGGAGGGAAACGAAACATGAGAGACTTTGGACACAGAAACAAACTGAGGTTCTTGGAGGGGAGGAGGTGGGAGATGGGAGAGCCTGGTGGTTGGTACTGAGGGCATGTATTGCATGGAGCACTGGGTGTGGGGCATAAGCAATGAATCTTGGAACACTGAAAAAAATAAAGTAATTAAATAATAAAAAAAAAGAAATGCAGAAAACTTCAGCTCCTGGAACTTCCCTCCCTCAACACCTTGTCTTTGGTCCGTGATGCAGGACCCTACCTGCTGTAATATATAATAAATATCAATATCCATTTATAAAGATATTCTAGAAAAATACTACCCAAATCAAACTGGTATACCAATATTAATATCAGAATATATTGAATTTAAACTATAAAAATTGACATTTTTTAAAGATGCACATTTCAACATGGTAAAAATCATTATCCACCTAGATTGGACCTATAGGAACTAGACAGCATAATCTGAAAATACAGGAAGCAAAATTTAATGAAAGCCCAAAGAGAAATCAATAAGGTAGATTTTTAACATAAATTCTCTCCAAAGCTGAAAAATGCAAAAATAAAATGGCAAAACTTATTTGAACAATTCTGTTATTATGCTTGGTCATGCATATGTGTACATGTGTGTACATATATAGAAAGAAAGAGGGAGAGGAGCAAGAAAGAGAAATAAGGTAGGGGAGAGAGATTTTTTTACATGCACACAGTGAACATTTACAAAAATTGACTATGTGCTAGGTCAGGGGTTTGCAAATTTTTCTGCAAAGAGCTATCCAGTAAACATTTTAGGTTTCTTGGGTTATAAGGTCTCCATCACAAGTACTCAACTCTGCCATCATAATATAAAATTCCTAATACATCATACCTAAATGAATGAGTATGATTGTGTGCAAAAGATCTTTACTTACAAAAACAAGCAGCCAAATGAATTTACTGTTTAGGCCTTAATTTGTCAACTTAACTTTTGTTTCAAGTCATGAAGAACATTTCAAAAAATTTTTAAAAGTTGATGTCTTATAGATCTAATCACCACAAAAAAAGAAAAAATAACTAAAGCAAAAACTGAAAATTAAAAGAATATTTTTAAAGTTTGGGAGGTAGGAAACTTGCTCTCACATCACTCATGTATTAGGAAAAAAACATGATATTGGAATCTACAAAACACTTAGAATTGAATAACAAAAATCTACACATAAAAACATGTAGCTCTCTGTTTTATGTTATGATAAGGAAGGATTCAAAGAGATTTTGAAAAGATTAATAAACTTGATACATCTTCAATAAAATTAAATAAAAAGAAGAGAACACACATATTTCCAATGTCAGGGAAGAGAGTAGAGCACTACAAATCCTATTGGCAGTAAAATCGTAATAAAGAAACATAAAACCAACTTAATTTGCCAACAAATTTGAAGGCAGATGAAATAGACAAATTACTTGAAATATCCAACTTATGAAATTTTACATAAGAAGGAATTGAGAGATATAGTTTCAAATCTGTTAAAAATCCAATATGTAAATAAACAATATATGTGTAATTTTAAAAAATACCCCCCACACCACATACACACCCAGCTCTGATGTCCTCACTGGTAAACTTAATCACTTAATGAAGAAATAATTCTAGGGTACTTGGTTGGCTCAGGCAGTAGAACCTGTGACTCTTGATCTTGGGATTGTGGATTTGAGCCCACTGTTGGGTGTAGAGATTACTTAAAAATAAAATCTTTAAAAAAGAAGAAATAATGCCAAATTTACAGAAATTGTTTCAAAAATAGACAAGGAAATAATATTTATCAACTTATTTTAGAAGACCAGCTCTATTACAAAGCTGTAATCGTCAAAACAGTATGGTACTGGCAAAAAAACAAAAAAACAAAAAAAAACCAGACACATAGATCAATAGAACAGCATAGAGAGCCCAGAAATGGACCCTCAACTCTATGGTCAACTAATCTTCAAAAAAGAAGGAAAGAATGTCAAATGGAAAAAATACAGTCTCTTCAACAAATCGTGTTGGGAAAACTGAACAGCTACATGCAGAAGAATGAAACTGGACCATTTTCTTATACCACACACAGAAATAGACTCAAAATGGATGAAAGGACTCGATGTGAGACAGGAATCCATCAAAATCCTTGAGGAAAATACAGGCAGCAACCTCTCTGACCTCGGCTGCAGCAACTTCTTCCTAGAAACATCATCAAAGGCAAGGGAAGCAAGGGCAAAAATGAACTATTGGGACTTCATCAAGATCAAAATATTTTGCACAGCACAGGAAACAGTGAACAAAACCAAAAAGACAACTGACAGAATGGGAGAAGATACTTGCAAATGACATATCAGACAAAAAGCTAGTATTCAAAATCTATAAAGAATTTACCAAACTCAACAACCTAAAAACAAATAATCCAATCAATAAATGGGCAGAAGACACAAACAGACATTTCTCCAAAGAAGACATACAAATGACCAACAGACATATGAAAATGTGGTCAACATCACCTGGATTTAGGGAAATACAAATCAAAATTACTGTGAGATACTACTACCTCATACCAATCAGAATGGCTAAAATTAACAAGTCAGGAAATGACAGATGTTGGCAAGGATGCAGAGAAAGGGAAACCCTCCTACACTGTTGGTGGGAATGCAAGCTGTTGCAGCCACTCTGGAAAATAGTATGGAAGTTCCTCAAAAAGTTGAAAAGAGAACTGCCCTCTGACCCAGCAATAGCACTACTGGGTATTTACCCTAAAGATACAAATGTAGTGACCTGAAGGGGCACATGCACCTGAATGTTGATAGCAGCAATGTCCACAATAGCCAAACTATGGAAAGAACCTCGGTGTCCATCAATAGATGAATGGATAAAGAAGATGTGATATCTATATACAATAGAATACTATTCAGCCATCAAAAATGGAAACCTTGCCATTTACAGTGATGTGGATGAAACTAGAGGGTATTATGTTAAGCAAAACAAGTCAATCAGAGAAAGAGAAAGACAATAATCATATGATCTTTCTGATGTGAGGAATTTGAGAGGTAGGGTTGGGGATAATGAGGGGAAGGGAGGGAAAAAAATGAAAAAAGATGGGACCGGGAAGGGAGACAAACCATAAGAGACTCTTAATCTCAGGAGACAAACTGAGAGTTGCTGGAAGGGGAGGGGGTGGGAGGTCTGGGGTGGCTGGGTGATGGACATTGGGGAGGATGTGTGCTATAGTGAGTGCTGTGAATTATGTAAGACTGATGATTCACAGGCCTGTACCCCTGAAACAAATAATACATTATATGTTAATAAAATAAAAAAGGAAGACCACCATATCTTTGATATCAAAATCTGTCAAGAATATTACCAGAAAAGAAAACTATGCAACAATATACCTCATGAATGCATACACAAACACTGGTGTAGGATACAAAGCAATATCAGCAAAAGGAAAAGTCACAAGGGACAAAGTTCAGGCATAAGGTTCCAAGAGTTCTCTGGAAATTAAACATAAATATGTGTGACTCCTGCAAAGAGGTGTAACAAAGTATGTGAAATGCTGTCTCATTAGAGACTTAATGACATGTTTTTTTTACTGGGGGCTGATCATGTAGGCATATTCTGCCTAGCACATATCAAAATTCCAGAGTACAAAGAGGAAATCAGACCCTCAGCATAAATACATTATTTGTACAAGCAATTTAAGCACAGTGAACCACATTCATCAGAGAGAGCTTTCCCAAAATCTAAGTTCCTAAATCCTAGCCAGTGGCGACCCAATGCAAGCAAGGCTTCCTAATGATAGTAGTCTCCAAACTGTAATGTTAACTCTTTTCTGAACAATAACCAAGTGAGATTTATCCAAGGAATAAAAAGTTGGTTCAACAATTAAAAATCAACCATTGTAATTCACCATTTTACAAAATAAACAACAAAAAATATGATCATGTGGATAAATTCAGTAAAAGTATTTGACAGAATTCAACACTAACTCATGATTTTAAAAGCTCTAAATAAACTGGACATAGATGGGAATCTCCTCATCTCAATAAAAGGAATCTATACAAACCTATGGCTAATGTGGTACTTAGCTGTGAAATATTGAAGATTTTTCTACTAAGCTTCCACAAAGGAAACAGTTTTACTGTAGCTTCTAATCAAGCCAATGAAATAAAGCAATAAAATTAAATAAAGGTTTACATTTGGGAATAGAACTAAAACTTTGTTAGCAGACAATATGATGGTTTGCATTAAAAAATTCTACTTCAACAAGAATGCCCACTCTCACCACTACTGTTCAAGATAGTGTTAGAAGTCCTAGCAACAGCAATCAGACAACAGAAAGAAATAAAAGATATCCAGCTTGGCAAAGAAGAAGTCAAGAAGTCAAACTCTCTCTCTTTGCAGATGACATTATACTCTACATGGAAAACCCCCAAACTACTAGAACTCATACAACAATCTGGTAATGTGGCAGGATACCAAATCAATGCACAGAAATCAGTTGCATACTTATACACTAACAATGAAAATATAGAAAGGGAAATCAGAGAATCAATTCCATTTACTATAGCACCAAAAACCATAAGATACTTAGGAATAAACCTAACCAAAGAAGTCAAGGATCTGTACTCAAGGAACTATAGAACACTCATGAAAGAAATTGAAGAAGACACAAAAAGATGGAAGAGCATTCCATGCTCATGGATCAGAAGAATAAACATTGTTAAAATGTCTATACTGCCCAGAGAAATCTATATTTTCAATGCCATTCCAATCAAAATTCCACCAACATTCTTCAAAGCGTTGGAACAAACAACTCTAAAATTTATATGGAACCAAAAAAGACCCCAAATCGCTAAGGAATTGCTGAAGAAGAAAAACAAAGCTGGGAGCATCTCGTTACCTGACTTCAGGCTTTATTACAAAGCTGTGATTATCATGACAGCATGGTACTAGCATAAAAACAGAGAAATAGACCAATGGAACAGAGTAGAGAGTCCAGATATGGACCCACAAATCTATGGTCAAATCATCTTCGACAAAGCAAGAAAAAATATCCAATGGAAAAAAGATAGTCTCTTCAATAAATGGTGCTGGGAAAATGGACAGCTACATATAGAAGAAGGAAACTAGACCATTCTCTTACAACACACACAAAGGCAAACTCGAAACGGATGAAAGACCTCAATGTGAGGCAGGAATCCATCAAAATCCTGGAAGAGAACATAGGCAGTAACCTCTTTGACATCGGCCACAGCAACGTCTTTCAAGACACGTCTCCAAAGGCAAAGGAGACAGAAGCGAAAATGAACTTTTGGGACTTCATCAAAATAAAAAGCTTCTGTACAGCAAAGGAAACAGTCAACAAAACAAAGAGGCAACCCACGGAATGGGAGAGGATATTTGCAAATGACACTACAGACAAAGGGCTGATATCCAAGATCTATAAAGAACTACTCAAACTCAACATCCAAAAAGAAGATGAACACATCAAAACATGGGCAGGAGACACGAAGAGGCACTTCTCCATAGAAGATACACAAATGGCTAACAGACACATTAAAAAATGTTCATCGTCACTAGCTATCAGGGAAATGCAAATCAACACCACACTGAGATATCACCTTACATCAGTCAAAATGGCAAAATTAACAGGACAGGAAACAAGTGTTGGAGAGGCTGCAGAGAAAGAGGAACTCTCTTACACTGTTGGTAAGAATGCAAGTTGGTGCAGCCGCTTTGGAAAACAGTGTGGAGATTCCCTAAAAAATTAAAACTAGAGCTACCCTATGACCCTGCAATTGCACTACTGGGTATTTACCCCAAAGATACAGATGTGGTGAAAAGAAGGGCCATATGTACCCCAATGTTCATTGCAGAAATGGCCACAATTGCCAAACTGTGGAAAGAGCCAAGGTGCCCTTCAACAGATGAATGGATAAAGAAGATGTGGTACATACATACAATGGAATACTAAACCTCCATCAGAAAGGATGAATATCCAACTTTTGTTGCAACATGGACTGGATTGGAAGAGATTATGCTGAGTGAAATAAGCCAAGTAGGAAAAGTCAAGTATCACATGGTTTCACTTACTTGTGATGCCTAAGGGATAATATAGAAGAAAGTAGGTGAAGGAAAGGAAATGGGAAGTAGAGTAATTTGGGGAGAGAAACAAAACATGAGAGACTTTGGAAACATGAGGGACTTGGAGGGAAGGGGGTGAGGGGATGGGAGAGCCTGGTGGAGGGTACTGAGGGCATGTATTGCATGGAGCACTGGGTGTGGGGCATAAACAATGACTCTTGGAACAATGAAAAAATAAAATAAATTTAAAGTCCAAAAAAATAAATTAAGTTGGTATTAAATTGAACTAGTTTGTTATAAATTAGGATGATAATTGCTACCCTCAGTACAACTACTGGCAAAATAAAATTTCAAAAATACTACCAAAATTATGAGGGAATTAAAAATTGCACACTAGAAAATATCTATCTATAACAAAAGAAAGCAATAATGGGAAAACAGAAAAACAGAAAGGAAATTACATATAGAAAGCAAATAGCAATATGGCAGAGTAAATCCTACTTTATCAGTAATTGCATTAGATGTAAATAAATTAAACACATGAATTAAAAGGCAGAAGTTGGGAGAATTTTTAAAAACCCATAATTGAATCATTTACTGTCTACAAAAGACACTTACTCGATCCAGAGACACAAATGAGTTGAATGTAAAAAAGAGAATATATACAATGCAAAAAGTGAGCAAAAGAAAGTTGGATTGTATATACTGATGGCAGACAAAATACGCATTAGAAAAAAATTGTTATTGAAGAATTTCAGGTGGTTAAAGGTGGACATTTCATAATGATAAAAGGGTCACTGTATGAAGAAGAATTATAATTATTATATAAGAATTATAATCATACATGCACCTAAAACAACCCTCAAAATAGATGAAGCAAAAACTGACAGAATTGAAGGAATAGACAACACAACAATAGCGAGGACCAGATTCGCTTATAAATATAGTGCCCCAAATCCTCAACAAAATGTTATCAAATCAAATATATGTAAGGTTAATACATCATGACCAAGTGGGATTTATCAAAGGAATAAAAAGTTAGTTAGACATGAAAATTAGTGACAAAAAAAAGCATGATCATCTCAATGAGGAAAAAAAAAATTTGACAAAACCTAAGATCCTTTTATGGTAAAAATATTCAACAAACTAGGAATAAAAGGGAGCTTCCTCAACCCACAGCTAACATCAATCACACTTACCAACAAAAGCCTGAACATTTTCCTCCCAAGATTAGAAACAAAGAAAGGATGTTTGTTCTTTCCATTTCTATTCAGCATTGAAATAAAGGTTCTAGGTAGGGCAAATAGGCAAGGAAAAGAAATAAAAGGCATCCAGATATGAAAAAATTTAAATTTTCTCTATTTGCTGATGGCATGAGCTCATATATAAAAGATTCTAAGGAGCTTACAAAGAAACTATTATAGCTAATAAATTCAACAAGTTTTCAGGATGCAAGATCAATGCACAAAACTCATTTGTATTTCTATATACTAGCAGTGAGCAACTTAAAATAAAGATTAAAAAAACAAGTCTATTTACAATAGCGTCCAAAAGAATAAAAAACTCAGGAATAAATGTAACAAAACTGTAAGAATTGAACACTGAAAACTATAAAATATGTTAAAATAAAGAATACCAAAAAGAATGGAAATAAATCCTCTATTCATAGATTTGAAAAGTAATCAATCAGATGACAGATCTTCAAAAATGATCTATAGAGGCACCTGGGTGGCTCAGTCATTAAGTGTCTGCCTTCAGCTCGGGTCATGATCCCAGGGTCCTGGGATCCAACCCCACCCAGGCTCCCTGCTCAGCAGGAAGTCTGCTTCTCCCACTCCCGCTCCCCTTGCTTATATACCCTCTCTCACTGTCTCTCTCTGTCAAGTAAAAACCAAAGTCTTTTAAAAAATTGATTTATAGATTCACTGCAATCCCTATCAAAATCCCAGTTATCTTTTTAGCAAAAATTGACAAGCTGATCCTAAAATTTGTATGAAAAGACAAAGCAACAAGACCAAAGGTGGAAGAAACACATTCTTATTTCAAAACTTACTATAGGGGGCGCCTGGGTGGCTCAGTTGGTTAAGCGACTGCCTTAGGCTCAGGGCATGATCCTGGAGTCAGGGGATCTGATCGAGTCCTACGTTGGGCTCCCTGCTAGGCGGGAAACTTGCTTCTCCCTCTC
Organism: Spilogale gracilis; assembly: GCA_004023965.1. Taxonomy (NCBI): domain Eukaryota; kingdom Metazoa; phylum Chordata; class Mammalia; order Carnivora; family Mephitidae; genus Spilogale; species Spilogale gracilis. The sequence goes on along the minus strand of PITA01004981.1, from coordinate 11,004 downwards.
TCACTCCCCCTGCTTGTGTTCCCTCTCTGGCTGTGTTTCTCTCTGTCAAATAAATAAAATCTTAAAAAAAAACTTACTATAAAGCTATATTAATCAAGACTATGTGTTATTGGAATAAGTATAGACATAAAGATAAATAGAATAGAATTGGAAGTCCAGAAAAACCCATACATCTCTGGTCAATTGTTTTCTGAGGGGCAAGTCAATTGAATGGGGAAAGAATAGTCTCTTCAACAAATGTTCTGAGATGACAGGATATACTATGCAAAATTATTGATTTGGACCAGCTTATAAAAAGCTTACCAAAAAAAAACCCCTCATACACACACACACACACACACACACACACACACACACACACACACACACACATTCTGAATGTTAAGGAAAATCCCTACTATCTTTCAACCCCTCCCCTGAACCCTTCCCATCCTGACAGCCTGCAAATACCTGGCCCAGGAAAAACTTTCTTCACTCAAAGATGTGCTCAAAAAATAGTAGGCCCAAACCTATAAAAAGTATACTGTCAGAAAGAAAAGAGGAATGGAACAGAAAAAAAAAATTATCACATGAAGCATACTAACTGCTAAAGGCTGTCACAGAGGAGATTAACAAAATTCAGAAGAATTTTAATAGTATTGAAAACTGGCAGGCTGGGAATGAATGATCAGCCTCAAGTATCAAGAGAAACTGTAACCCAAGGCCCAGGGCTTACCTAAGAAAAGGAGTTTGATAGCAGACTATTTTCAAATGGATCAGGGATACCAAAGGATTACGCCTTCATGGTAAAGGTGAACAAAGTAAAGCTAGTCACTTTTCCAATCTCAAGGAACTTCAGCAAAGGTTACCCTGGTCCTGAGCAGAGCAAGCAGGGGAAACCACAAAAATATGCATCCCTGACAAGTCCTGCCCACAGGCTAATTGTCACACATATTTGCAGTCTGGTTTCATAGTCCTCAAGTACTACAGAAAACCTCAAGATAGGAATTTTTGTTGGATTATCCCAGAGTAGCAGTGATCCTGGACGTGTGGCAGAAATAACCTTCATCTTAAACCTCAAAGTATTCACAAAATACTTTTACATTTGTAACTTTACTATTTGTCTCATGGATAGGAATGGAATATTATTTATTTTTTATTATGTTATGCTACTCACCATATAGTACATCATTAGTTTTTGGTGCAGTGTCCCATGGTTCATTGTTTATGTACAACCCCCAGTGCTCCATGCAATACATGCCCTCCTTAATACCCACCACCAGGCTCACCCATCCCCTCACCCTGCTCCCTTCTAAAACCCTCAGTTTGTTTCTCAGAGTCCACAGTCTCTCACGGTCTGTCTCCCTCTCTGATTTCCCCCACTTCATTTTTTCCTTCCTTCTCCTAATGTCCTCCATGCTATTTCTTATGCTCCACAAGTAAGTGAAACCATATGATAGTTGACGTTCTGCGCTTATTTCATTGAGAATAATCTCTTCCAGAACAGAGTATAATTTTAATATATCTTTTTTTATACTTTGTGTGGTATTGATATCAAAGTTCTGCTGACCTCATAGAATAAATTTCAGATTTTTCTTCTTTTTTATTTTTTAGAATATGTCATATAAACTGGAATCCTCTATTTGGAAAAGATCTGTATTCGTGTTTTATCTGTTGGACCAACTTTAATTAATCCTTCATTTCCTTTAATATTTAAGACTATTCAGATTATATATTTCTTCTTGTATCAATTTTACTAAGTTACATATTTCTAAAACTTGCCATTTGATCTGTTTTCAAATTTTTGGTATAAAGTATTTAGCAATTCTCTTATTAGTTTCTCAATCTACACTGTATCTATAGTCATGTACCCCCTTTTAATTCCTTTTTAAAGATTTTATTTATTTATTTTTGAGAGAGAAAGAGTGCACATGAGCTGGGAAAAGGGGCAGAGGGAGAAACAGACTTCTCGCTGAACAGGGAGCCTGATGCGGAACTTGAGCCCAGGACTCTGGGATCATGACTTGAGACGAAGGCAGACGCTTAACCAACTGAGCTACCCAGGCGTCCCCCACCTTTTTTTTTTAAGATTTTTTATTTATTTATTTGACAGAGAGAGAGATCATAAGTAGGCAGAGAGGCAGGCAGAGAGAGAGGAGGAAGCAGGCTCCCTGCTGAGCAGAGAGCCCAATGTGGGCCTCGATCCCAGGACCCTGAGAGCATGACCTGAGCTGAAAGCAGAGGCTTTAACCCACTGAGCCACCCAGGCGCCGCCACCTTTTAATTCTTAATATTATTTTTGCTTTCTCTCTTTTCTTCCTTAATTCATCTTGCCTGAGATTTTTCCATTTTATTATTTTTTTAAAAGAACAAATTTTGGCTGTACTGATTCTATTTCATTTTATTAATTTGCACTGCATTGTTATTATCTCTTCACTATAGTTTCTCAAAATTGATTCTGCTGTTTCCTGAGATAGATACCTAGCACATTAATTTTCAAGTTTTTTTTCTTTTCTTGTATAAACATTTGAGTCTATAAATTCCTATTACAGTACCACTTTCGTTGCCACTCACAAGTTTAACCTCTAACTCTTTCAAAATCACATTAGGAGAAGAAAAGGAAAAGTGAATTGGGGGAAATTGGAGGGGGAGATGAACCATGAGAGATTGTGACTCTGAGAAACTGAGGGTTTTATAGGGGAAGTGGGTGGGAGAACGGGTGAACCTGGTGGTCGGTATTAAGGAGGGCACAGATTGCGTGGAGCGCTGGGTGTAGTACATAGGCAATGAATTTTGGAACACTGAAAAAATAAAATAAAATTTTAAAAAATCACTAAGTTCTAATTATTCCATTATGATAATCCATGAACTGTTGAGAAGTATGTATTTCTGTTACTGATTTTGTTATCAAATGCCAGCTTAATTGTGCTTTTATTTTCACTAGCTCAATCATAAGCTTTTTACTAATCATCTAAATCTCTCCCCAAGACTTTCATCTCATCAAGTCTTCTATTAATGTTATTCATCTTGAAGAATACTCCTGAAGGCTACTGACCTGCAAGAGTCTTATTTTTCTCTATTAGATTATGCCTCATATTTTGTGCATCCCATATCTTCCTCTTTCTTTGTTTACTTTTTCCTTTTGGTAGAGAAGAATCTCCAATAGCTTCCTGAAAAAATGTGCACAGAAGACAAAACTTTTGAGAGCTCATATTTCTGAAAATGTCTGATTTTTATCTATATATTTGTTTATGTATGGCCAGAGTAATTTTCCTTATGAATTTCCAAAGCATCACTCCATCGCCTGGTGTTGAAAATTCTTAAGCCATACTGATTCTTGACCTAGTTTTACCCCTCTAAAAATTTGTACAATTGTCTCTTTGTTCCCAGGGTTCTGGAATTTCACAGTAATGTATCTCGACATGAGTCTATTTTCATCTGTTTTGCTGGGTGTTGATTATTTATTTATTTATTAAAGAATTTATTTATTATTGAGAGGGAGATAGCACAAGTGGGATGGGAAAGGCAGAGGGAGAGGGAGGAGTAGGCTCCCCACTTATCAGAGAGCCTGAATTAGGGCTCTGGCTCAGGACCCGGGGATCATGACCTGAACTGAAGGCAGATACTTAATCAACTGAGCCACCTGGATGCACTAACTAAATTTTTAATCTATAAACATCTTCAAGTTCTAAGAATTTCTCATGAGTTATTTTCTTGACAATATCTTCCCCTCCATTTTATGTGTTCGTTTTCTTTTTAGAACTCATATAATTAAAATACCAAAAAAGGGGCATGTGGGTGGCTCAGTTGGTTCAGCATCCAATTCTTGGTTTTGGCTCAGACCATGATCTCAGGGTCATGAGACTGAGCGCCAGGCTCTATGCTCAGCAGGGAGTCTGCTTGAGATTCTCTCTCTCCCTCTCCCTCTGCCCTTCTCCTTGCCTGTGTTCTCTCTCTCTCTAAAATTAATAAATAAATCTTTTAAAATAATAATAAAATAAAATGAAATACCAAAGAAAATTTTCTTAGCAAAGACAGAGCCACAGATTCTGTTTTATATATACTTTATATAACATATTATATATAAAGGATGTTATATGATTAAAATATATTAACTAATAATTATATATGATATGTTAATATGTTAACTGTATTAATACTTTATATTTATATATTATATTTTTAAATTTAAAATATACTATATATTATATAACTATATGCGATTATATATTATATAACTATGTTATATTATATACATATATACATATATTATGTTGTATTGCATATATGTTGTGTATTGTATATATGTCAATAATGTTATCTTGTATAAGATATATTATATATAGGACACACATGCCCTGGATATCAATGTATCCTAGCTCAAGATTTTCATACTTTATTAAGCAGAAATACTGTGTTTCTCGGTGTGCATATTAAGTGTGACCTGAAAAAAGAAATGACTGGCCAAAAATTGAAACATATGAGTAACAGTTCGAAGACAGAAGCACTGGCTCCTCCTAGAACTTCAGTGTATGAAAACTTTATATTCCAGGCAAGTTAATCTGAGCTTCAAAATTCTCTCCAGCTATATACAAATGAACATGTTTGTACCAAGCTTAGGGAGCAAAAATCAATGTCACTTTTTCCTGTATTCAATGAGCTCCCAGTCCAATGTAAGACAAGTAAATATGATATAAAAAGAGGGACATTTAAAGTGCTCTGGGAACCCAGAAGAAGTACAGAATAACTGTGACAGGCAACTTGGTTGGAGCAGTTGGAGACAAGGAGGTCTCAGAATATGCTTCAACTGTGTCACATCTGAGCACAAGCAAGAGAAATGGATTTTAATCTTTATGAGGTCACAGACCATTTGCAGATGTAATGAAAACTATGATATCCCTTCCAATAAAAATGCATCTAACACAAATACACAGATGTATATTTTGCTACTGACTCAGAATGTGCACCCATTAAGAACTCTTGATATAGAAGGATGAGTAGGAATTTAGGCAGACAAGAAGAGAGAGTAAAAACAGAGGAAACAGCATGGGCAAAAGCCTGCAGACATAAAAAACAAAAAACAAAAAACGTGTGCATTACTGGAATGGAGGGGACTGTAACATCATTCAGTGTGACTGCAGCATAAGCTGGAAAGAGAATCAGGCACAGCACAAGATGAAAACAGAAGATAAGAAGATAAGCAGGGATAAAGTATGAAGTATCTCAAATGCACTTTATTTACTCAGAGACTAGACCATGATTGATAGAGATTACACATGGCATGTCAACCCTCTCAACTCAAAAAATATAACTGGAACAGCTAGTGCCTAATGGAATACTAATTGATATTCTATGAGTGTGGAGGTTCACTGGCATTCACGGTAGGTGTTGAGTGTGCAGTACTCACATCTCAAGCTTGTAGCTTTATGAGAGAAAAAACAGTGTTAGAACGAAATCAGAAGTCTCTGAATATCAATTATTTTACTCCTTAATAGCCTACAGTCGAATGTCAATCTTCAATGAGTTGCAATGGTTCTCAACACTGGCAGTACCTTAGATTTACCTGGAGAACTTTCAAAAAGCCTCCCATGCCTGATCCACTCCAGACCAACTAAATTAGAACATGTGGGGAGGAGAGGCTAGACATCTGAATTTTTGGAGACTCTTCAGATAACTTTAATGTACAGCTAGAATTGAGAACTATGTTAAGAAAAATACTCCAGAAAGTAAATGCCCACCTACTAATTTAGCCTTAATTGTATTACATTATTTCCATGCAACATTATAGAGTTCAAAAATAATTTTTAAACAAAATTTTAAAATGTGTGTTTCGCTATTTGAATTCCTTTGCTAAGCTGTCAAGAATGTCACATGAGGGACTATGGGGTGGTTAAGGTCGTCTAAACAGTGTGCTTGGATGTCAATACCAGGACCTGGAGACAGGTCTGTGCTAGAAATGTTCAGAGTGGGCTTTCGGGGCTTTTTCACATTTTACAGTCTCATCTCCTGTGTGTGCTGCCTGAGGCTATTGTTCTCTTCATATCTTGCAGATCTGTCTGGCAAAAAGGCTACATGCATCAACAGTTTTTGCTAAGGGTCTTGTGATTAATTGGATGGCCTTTTAGTTGGACAGCTTATGAGGACAAATTTTTTTTTTCCTATTTTGGCTCAGAAAGTCACAAAGGTTAGTTGTGTGAATATATTTAACTTTACTGCAGCTAATAAGTCATGTTTTCACCAAAATATACAGTACTCATTTTAACTTTAGCTATGCCTATACACTATATGGGTTTGCAATCAATTATTTCTTATATTCTGTAGCCTATTTGATCCTGAACATAGAACTGCAAGATGAGGGTCATGCAATGATTTATAAAAAAATATTTATAGATCTTACTATATATCAAGGTATTTGTATTAGCAGTGCTATGAAATTAGAAAATATAACATGCATTGGCCCTCAAGGTGTTCTTATTCTACTAAAATGGTATAATAATTCCACATTGAGTCATAAAATTTCCGCAAGAACTCCATAAGTGCAGTAGTCCCTTTTTATCCACAAGGGATACATTCCAAGATCCCCTGCGGATGCCTGAGACCATGGATGGTATTGAACCCTATGTAGACTCTGATTTTCTCTATACATGCATACCATGTTAAAGTTTAATTTATAAATTAGGCACAGGAAGAGATTAACAACAATAACTTATAATAAAATAGAACAATTATAAAATATACTGCAATAACAGTTGTGTGAACATGATCTCTCTCTCTCTCTCAGAATACTTTATTTCATTGTATTCTCCCTTCTTCCTGTCATGGAGTGAGATAAAATGCTTATATGAGGAAGATGTAGGGAGGCGAATGACGTAGGCGTTGTGACATCGTGTTAGGCCACTACTGACCTTCTGACACTGCATCAGAACCAGGATCATCTGCCTCCAGACCAAGGGTGATGGTGTGTAGCTGAAACAGTGAAAAAAAAGACCATGGATAAGGGCAGACTCCTGTATATTAAAAAGAGATGAACTTATGATATGTCATGATCATTTATACCTGAAAGAGGTTAGAGCCAGGTCTTTGAGAGCCATAAATGTCAGGATACAAAGTTTAGAAGAAACTCTCTAGACAAAGGGGAGGTTTTTTTTTTTAAAATAGGAAAATGATAAAGTCTGAGGTTCAGGAAGGTTATGAAGTTAACTGCAATATGTAGGGTGGATTGAAGTTTGGTAAGAGAAGAGGAAAGATAAGTTCTTTGTTTTATTAAATGGTGAAGTAAGAGGTTGTGGTAACTTGGGCAAGGGAAGCAGAAGTAAGGATTGAAAGGAAGAGACAGATGTTAGAATTATTGCAGAGAAAATACAAAGGCCTTACTATGCATTTTCAAGTGAGACTACTGAACAGACTGTGGGACTATTAGCATTCATCTATCCATCAACTCATTCAACAAGTCTCTATTCCATAATTATTATGAATTAAGCATTGTGCTGGTTCTGGGGGTACAGCAGTGAACATGGCATTGAATGGTCGCTGCTTTTGTGTAACTTCAGTACTGGGAGAAGCAGACAGTAACTAAAAGGCACAAATAATTAACAGACACTTATAAGTGCTATGAAGGAAGTTTTGGGATGCTGAGAGAGAACAACAGGCAGCAGTAATGGTTGGGATGGGCTGAACTGCTTTAAACTTGGCATTAAGTGAAGTCCTCTCTAAGGAAGTATTATTTCAGAAGAGATCTGAAGGATTCATCAGAGAGAGAAAGCACTGAATAAGAGGTAAAACCAAGTGCATAGTCTCTGAAATGGGACAATCCTGGTAGATCTCTGTGTTTGAAGATGAGGAAACAGCCAATGTGTTAAATGGCACTGAGAAGTTGAATAACAACCAAAAAATGGTAAATTGACCATTGGTTTTAGCAGCACAGATGTTACTGTTGCTGAAAGCAGTTCCACTTGATTAAGAACAAAACCAAATTGGAGTGGATTGAAAAGTGAGTGGGAAGAAAGGAACAAGAGAAGAATGTGTTTAGTAGAGAAAAGAAATGAGCTGGAGGGGGATATAAAATGGGGGATGCTCCAGTTCATTAAAGCACTATAAGACTTTAGATCCCACCTGTATACTGAGCTGGTAGAGATGGAAAGATCAATGCACATGAGAGAAAAAAAAATGGGAGCAGGAGATGATGCTTCCTAACACCTTCAGTTCACTCTCATTTTGCAACTGAGTTAAATAAATAACTCAGTGCTAATTCTTTCAAAGTTTGGATCCATTTGGGGGGAAAGGGGGTAGAACACTGTGGACTGCACCAGAAAGTAAAGATATTCAATACTGCAGAGGAAGAGAAGGGTGCAGGAAAGCTGAGATCCCAGTCACAAACTGAATGCTGTCTAATTTCTAGTGTAGTTTCACATAAGCCCTGCCCAAATTCCAAAAGAATAGAAATTCCTGACTCTGGGAAAGAAACTGAGGGTTGCAGAAAGGGAGGTGGGGAGAGGGGTAACTGGGTGATGGGCATTAAAGAGGGCACGTGATATAATGAGCACTGGGTGAAATACTCAACTAATGAATCATTGAACATTATATTAAAAACTAATGATGTACTATATTTTGACTAACTGAATTTAAATAAAATAAAAAATAAATAAAAGAATAGAGATTACTTCACTTGCTCTAACCAAGTATTAAGTGGCTAGGTAGAAGCATACTGTGTGTCTCTCTTTCTACCTTTAAAAGCCAGTATAAGGGTGTCTGGGTAGCTCAGTCGGTTAAGTGACTGACTCTTGCTTTTGACTTAGGTCCTGATTTCATGGTTTGCGATATAGAGCCCAATATCAGGCTCCATACCCAGTAGGAGTCTGCTTGACTGTTCTCTCATTCTGCCCGTTCTCTTCCCCTTCTCTCTCTTTCCCTCCCCCTCTGTTTCTCTCCCTCTCTCTTAAATAAATAAATAAATAAATAAATCTTAAAAAAAAAAAGCCAGTGTAGTAGCCCCAGAATGTTATTTTCATCATGCAATAGAATCTATCAAATATATGGGGGAACCACCAATGATTCCTTTTGTAAACCAAGGACATTTTAAACACCCCACTGTGTGCACCTATCATCTCACAGAAGAAATAATATATTAGGTCCAAAAAGTAGGAAGAACATAATACCAGGATTAAAGACAAATAACAAATCTAGCTTCATGGAAAACCTCTCTACAGTTTTCTTATTTTATTTCTAAGTCTTTCATGAACTGATGAAAATACCATCCCAGTCTTGTGTCAGTATGGAAATTAGTGTTAGGAAATCACTGGACCAGATGACTTATAAAATCTCTTCCAATTCAAATTCTATGATTCGGTTAATAATAATAAAAGAGTATCATACTTGAAGAAAATAGTTTCCTTTTCATGTTCTGTTCAATGGTTTTATAAATAACTTTCCCCTGAGTCTCCTTTGCAGTTCTCTCAGCCTTAGGGATCTAAAGCAACACTCTGCCATTCACCTCAGTTTCAAAGGCCTCTTTTCCTGAATCTTCAGAGATCCCAGGCATTAACAATAAACATCTCTCTCAGCACAAAAGATAATAGCAGGTGCGACTGTTTTCTGTTGGCTTAAATGTTGATAAAGACTTCAGTAACCACTCCACTCTGTATGAATCCAAAATCAAAAATGCAGGTTAATTTTCAAGAACAGAAAGAAAGAACCAAAAGAAGAAAACCCACAAAACTGCCTTCCTAAAGGAAAAGAAAGTATGAAAGAGAGCTTACTGGCTACCTTTTTTTTTTTAATACTTTTATTTCTAAAGTATTGGAAAAGAAAGTATGAAAGAAAGCTTACTGGCTACCTTTTTTTTGGATATCTTTATTTCTAAAGTATTCACATATCCTAGTAGTTTTTGAGCACTCTTAAAGAGACATATTAAAATTGTACTTCAAAGAAGATATTTTAAAAGATGACTTGAGTTACTAAAGGTGAACTCAGAATACCCGAATTGTTAACTTGCTTAATGAGAGCTCTGATCTGTGGGCCTGCACCTGATGACACCTTTCCAATTCCACCAGCAAGCTCCTGGAGCAAAGTTTCTTCCACTGCAGGGTCTGTTTTATTGAATTCCCTAACTGTCCTAATTCTATATATTTCCAATTAGCTACCTTTGAGGCTGACATTGGTGGAAGGGAATTGTTTTCTGACAAGCTAACATTTTAAGGCTAATGGTTTTTTAATAAGCAATTGAATTTGTGGCATTCAGTTCTTGTTATGTTTTATTGGTTTTTGTGCTTTAATTTGGTATGTGTTTTTGGCATGACTCCATGGCAGGTGCAATTTTAAAAATGGAATCAATAAAATTCACTGTGATGTATGATATGAGCATTCCAAGCTTAACTTTCAAAACAAAACACTAGGCTTGACTCTTTCCAGGGCCCTGCAAAGAAAATATGCTGATCCTTTAGGGGTTCCTCACTGTAGTTTTTTGAAATCTTGTTCACAGTCCTCAAATGTCTAAATATGCCCTCCTCTGAACAGCTCTTACTCTTACATGATCTCATCTTCTCATTCTTGAAGAGATGAAGTTCATCTTAGCAGGAGAGCCAAAGTACACTTTGTTTTCCTCTTTAAAATCTCTCTAGTGCTTTCTACAGCATTGTCAATCCATAGGGACTTAACAAATTTTTGTTAAATAACTAGTTGAATAAATTTGTCCTCTCTTCCTTCTTTGACTAAAAAGAGAATCTCCTCCTTTCCAAGATTAACACTTCATAATGATATAGAATCTATCCTATTCTATCCTCTTCTGCCTTCTTCAAGACCTTGTTTCATTGTGTCCCCTTTGTCAGTTCTTTTTTTTTATTGTTACTAAAATTTTTTTTTCCAGTGTTCCAAGATTCATTCCCCATTCCCCACACCCAGTGCTCCACGCTTTAGGCGTCCCCAGTACCCACCACCAGGCTCTCCCATCCCTCCACCCCCCTCCCTCCAAGTCCCTCAGTTTGTTTCTGTGTCCAAAGTCTCTGTTGTTTCGTTTCCCTCCCTGGATTA
>PITA01004980.1:0-116339 GCA_004023965.1 Spilogale gracilis | reverse complement strand
ACCAATTGTTAGAGGCCCACCTTTGTAGTTTTCTTTGTTTGAGATTATCATGGACTAGAGCCAGGGTGTCCCTGATGACCCCGGAGAGGTTAGCCTAGAAACAGCAGGTTTCTCCTAAAGCCATACAGAGGCCTCCTTATTTTAGGAAGAGCAAGTTGAGGCCCCGTCTATTTTGTAAGACAACCTAGGCCAAAGAGTGAACTGGTTGTTCATGCCTAGATTTGGACTTTCTCAAAGTCCTAGATCTTTGTCTAATGTTGACTTAGATCTTTGAGGTTTCTATCTCCCACAATTAAAGAGGCTGTGCCTATTGCAGGAGAGCTGGCTATTCCAAGCCCAATAAGGAGGAGCACTAAAATTGGAACTGCTCATTTGGTTCTGGCAGGCTGGGTGAGATTCAGGTGTTTCCTTCCCTTGGTTCCCCCATAGATATAAACCTGGGGAACTATGTATACTAATATACATAATTTGAGAGGGTTGACTTTCTGGATAAGTTGGCGGGTGACACAAGGAGTGATACCTAAGGTGCAGGCAAACCATGTAGTTGGTGGGGCTATGAGGAGAGAATCAAGGTCTTTGAGGTTCTGGTCTCCAGTAATATTAAGCAGTGATGTGCAGGAAGCTCGATAAGAACTGGCTCAGAATATAGGTTGTGGAGTGTATGCAAGAGCCCTGTCCCTGTAGATCTCCCAGAGTCAGAGAAAGGTGACATCCCCATGGACATAGGCCCAGAGCTTGTGCCTCTGTCAGGTTAACCCTTCAGAGTTGGGTGATATTAGTTCCTGTAGAATATTTGACCCCAATGCCTACATAGTAGGGAGGGTGAGAGTCTAAGCAGAACCAGCAATCATTAGTTAAATTGGGCATTGGAAAATTTGTAAACAGCAATTAGCATAGAGTAAATTGAATTCCTCAGCATGGGGGGGTTATTGGTCATTTAACTTTGTTTAAAAGAAATAAGACACTAAGATAGCTCTTTTATTGGGAGATCTTATCTTCTGCCAGGTATTTGGCAAATCTCTTTCCCTAATAGGGAACCTTGCCAAATTTTTTTTTTTTTTCCATCAAAGATTAGAACACTAGCTGATGCCATCATTCTGGGCAAAAAAAGCCTCAGCGTTCAGAGGCATTCCTCATTCTCCACTGCTTTCAGCCTTAAGCTTATGTCATCTAGAAAGTATTTCCAAGTTCTATCCTGTATGCTGAAGCCACTGAGAAAGATTCCTGAGAAGGTAGAAAGGGTTAGAAGTCAAAGAATAGCTGTGATTCACCTGAGATCAGAGATGCACAGCTCCTCTGCATACAGGTTTGCATACAGGCAGTTAGGTTGGTGAAAAGTTTTGCCACACCCCCACTTCCAGGCCCTAGCCAATAGGAAGTAAAATTGCTCAGCCAATCAGCGCCCTGCCCTTCTCCCAATGTTCTGCATTGCTGCCCTGGAGACAGGATGGGTGAGTCCAAATGCAGAGGGGTGCTGGTCCTACACTACATTAAACTGTGCCTGTGCATTCTACTTTGCTCCACTGTTCCACCCCCAGCTTTGGCCAGTGGACCTGCCTTGAAGGATTAGAACCCCAAGTGCACACCTTGGCCGGAGCCTTTTGACCAGTCCCTGGTGTACGGGCCTATTTAGAAGTCCAGGTGGCCATCGTGTTTACTCAGAGAACAGCTCTGGGAGAAATGGGAAAAGAGCCCCTGGAAAATAAAGGCAAGCCAGGTTGGGGAAATAATCCCCTGAACCTCCCGGATCTTGACAAATGGAGATCCCCTGGTAAACCACTTTGTGAGGATTGAATGTATTCAGCATCACAGAAAAATGAAAGAATTAACTCAGGCAAGCTATGGGTGAGTCAGGTCAGCTCGGGGTTTTGTTTTTACCCTCTAAAAGGTAGCCTGTAAGAATAGATAGGGTCGCTTTCTCTCTTTTGGGAAGCAACCCTGGTCTGGGCCAGTATAATTCTTGATGCTTGGAGTGAAGTAAAGCTCTGCTTCACTTTTGCTTTTGTATCAGCCTCATTCCTTTGACCAGGGACCCTAATATTTTGGGGGCTCCCTGGGATCATACCTTTGGCTGAGCCAGCATCAGAATTTTGGCGGGGGTGGGGGAGCCTCTGGAGGTAAGGTAATATCTGGTAAGATCTCAAGATTCTGTTCTGTTCTGTTTGTAGAGCTCCGGGGGAGTGTCCCACTGGGGGAGGAACTGGACGCAGTATAGCTCCCCAGGGTCGGAGTGGATGCAGAGACAACCCATCCCTCTATCTGTAATTGCCAGGGTGTTCGAGTCCCCCTGGTTGCTCTGCCACCATTTGCTTCGTGTCCCCCTAGCCTAGGCGGTTGCCAGGGATTTTGAGTCCCCTGGTTATAGGCAGCTGGGTTTGTGGTTGTCTTGGTTTTGTCTTCCTGTTACTTCTTGTGTTGTTTGCTGTTCATGTTGTTGTAGCATATGAGCTAGACCCACAATAGGAAACCAAGGACAATTGATGGGATCCTCCCATCAGACCAGGTAGGCCTCGAGAGCCCTCTGCCAGTCAGACCTGTCCTACTGGATAAAAGCAGAGCCTGATCACCTCCCATTAGTCAGGGGCACCTGGCGGGGGGAGGTGTCCAACCTGTCTGAGTGTGTGAGTGTGTCTGTCTGGCTCCACCGCTGTGTCTATGGAGTCTGAGTGGTAAGCTTAAACTACTGTTAAATGGTGGTGGTGAGGCTAAGGACATCTGACCCTAGGCGAGCCAATGACATAAAATTCTGGTGTAACAGTTTACAATCGGTTACTCCTTAGTGTTTACTGGAGATTAAGGTTTCTAAAGAGTGGAAACTTCTGCTAACAGTAACTAGGACTGATGGAAGTAAGGGAAACAGCGGTCTATGTGGAAAAACAGGAGATATGTAAGAAAGATAAGGAGTGGGAATGAATTCTGTTGAAGGTAAAAGAAGGTAATTTTATACTAAATGAGATGATTGTTTGGAAAGAAACAGCATGGGACAAAATCTGAATGTAAAGGAAAGTCGTAGGAGCTTTATGGAGGGAAAACTTTGGAACAGAATTTTAAATGTGGTCGGCCCAGAGCAAGATTGAAATGAATGGATTTTGAAGTATAAGATTGAAAGTCTGCTCTCTCTATGTTCAAAAAGACAAGGTTTTATCCCATTGTTGGTCTGCTCTTGGTAAGAAAAGGTAAATAGTTGCTTTCTCTTTGCCTGCCCAGAGAAATCAGTTTCTATGATTTGCCTTTATCAGCTCTTTAACTCCCTAATCCCATTTCTGCTTTTCTTCCCAAGATATAAGCTGTAAATGAAGTCTTCTTAACTTATTAGGCCTTTATTTGGTTTGCTAAGTCACTGGAGAAGTACTTTTAAACAAATGATAGGCCTTGGGTTACATTTGGAGGGGTGCTAAAACTATTCTGGAGGTAATGTGCCCTTCCTAAAGTTTTAATGTACTAGTACAAGATCATCACTCAGTGTTCTGACTATTGAAATGTGTTTTCAGTTTTTGTCATTTACAGTTGTTATTGTCTTGCAAAATGAGTTTCATCTTCAAGGAGATTCATATAAAGGTAGGGAGAGTCTCCATTTCTATCACCAGGATCTGTTGGGGGGACTCTGGGCGGCTGCAAGAAGGCCCATAAATTTATCCATGTTCAGTGCAGTGACTCAAAGTAAGGATGAGTCCCCAGGGGCTTTTCTGGAAAGGCTTATTGAAGCCTATAAAAAGCCTGATCAACCCTGAGGCACCCGAAAACCAGAGGGCAATTAACCTGGCCTTTTCTAGGCAGTCAGCCCCAGATATGAGAAAGAAACTACAGAAAATTGAGGGATTGGAAGGAAAAAATTTGACTGAATTAGTGGGCATAACAACAGGTATGCACAAGAGAATGAAAAGCAGACTAGGAAAATAGTTAAGATTTTGGAATTACATGAAGTGGGAAGAGCCCAGTGGTGGAAAGGGCAGGTAAAAGATGGTCAATGGAAGGAAAAGCTTAAACGTGGAGAAAGAAAATGGGACAAGTTGAGAGAATGAACCAGACTCTTAAAGAGACCCTGAGGAATTTAATTCTAGAGATTGGCGGTGGATGGGTTGATCTCCCTTCCTTCTCCCTACTTAGGGTGTGGTGCACACCCTATGTAAACAAGTTTGCCCCATTTGAAATAATGTTTAGGAGACCCTCTATCCTCTCTGCCCATGGCTAGAAGAGGTTGCCTTGGCAGAAATGACTAACCAGTCTGTACTCCAGTCCCTGCATGTACTGCAGTCTGTTTTAAAGGGAGCTCACGCAGGTGTCTGAGCTGCCCACTCTGGGATGGAGGTTAAGTCACATCCTCATCAACCTCGAAATTTAGTCTGAGTGCACTGCCACCAGGTGAGAAACCTGGAACCTCCCTGGGAAGGACCATTTACTATCATCCTGACCACCCCCATGAAGTAAAAGTAGAAGGCATCAGGACCTGGATTCACACATGTCATGTCAAAGGAGCTAAGGACGAGGACGCCCCCTAGAGATAGACACCGCTGCCTATGGACCCTGCCAACCATGGACTGAAGCTAAGACTCAAAAGACAATAACTTTGTTGTCACTTTTATTGTTGCCTAATGATAGGGGAGCTTCTGAGTCACCTTATATGATTGAGAGTGACTGTGAGCATTTTTCCATCTGTGTGCAATTGGCTCTGATTGTTAACTCTCTCTCCTACCCTTTCCTGGGTAACTGTAATTGATCATCGTAGATTTTGTTTCATAGGTTTGAATGGGTTTTTTTGTTTCGTTTTGTTTTGTTTTGTTTTGTTTTTGGCTGTTACTAAGTTTGGAGTATGGATCTGGGAAAGAGGTTTTATTTATCAGAAGAGTTAAAGATCTGACCTATTCCCAAAGAAAAGGGGGGCTCTGCATAGCCTTGGGAGGGGAATGCTGTTGTTGGGGATCAGCATTTGCAGGCCCCCTGATTTCACTATTACTGATGTTGCTCTTTGGCCCTTGCATTATACATGCCCTAATGCCATTTTTACAAAAGGGTGAAAGATTCGACCTATTTCGAAAGAAAAGAGGGCCATGGAAGGGCCTATTTATAAGTCCAGGCTGCCATCTTGTTTACTCAGAAAAACAGCTCTGGGAGAAATAGGCAAAGGGCCCCTGGAAAACAAAGGCAAGCCAGGTTGGGGGGTACACTCAATCAGGTAACCCCCTTAACCTCCCGGACCCTGACCAATGGAGATCCCCTGGTAAACAACTCTGTGAGGATTAAATGTATTCATCATCACAGTGGAGTGAAAGAATTAACTCAGGTAAGCTAAGGTGAGTCGGGTCAGCTTGGCGTGTGGTTTTCCCCTATAAAAGGTAGCTTGTAAGAATTGGCGGGGTCACTTTCTCCCTTTTGGGAAGTGATCCTGGTCCGTATAATAACTGATCCTGGGCCAGTATAATTCTCGATGCTTGGTGCAAAATAAAGCTCTGCTCTACTTTAGCTTTTGTATCAGCCTCATTCCTTTGACCATGGATCCTAATAGGCGGTTACTCCTCACCTGCACTGAGGTGAGTGGCCGTTGCAGTTTTCAGTTCCACAAATTCATGTTTGTGTCTTTCTGAATGGGTGCAGGGCACACTACAAGCCTGGAGGGGCGCCATTCACCTGCCCTCCCTCCGTGAACCTGATGTCCCTCCTGTCTTCTTTCCCAGGGGTCTGCTTTGTTATGGTGTTAAAGTAAAGCCTTAAAACCGTTTTCTGGAGGCTTTGGTTCAGGGCACACAGGACACCAGACTTAGGGGTTTTGGGACTGTAGCATTCCAGATGCGCTTTTAAGGACCTCCCAGATTTGTGAGCTTCTTGGCCCCAGGGGTGTTTACATAATGATTCAGTGTCTGCACTTCGAGATCGAACTAAGCTTAAAGCCTGTCGTGAATTAGTTCTGTCAAGGAAGCATACCTTTTGAATGCTTGGCATAGCACCTGCCACCTTTTATGCCCTCAAAACCGTTGTTTTAGCCTGTGGTTATCGAAGTTGAGTGTGCATCCCATGGGGTGAGTTAAACCACAGGTGGCTGGGCTCTGCTTCCGGAGTTTCTGATTCAATAGTTCTGGGCTGGGGCAGCTGCTGCTTGTTGAGGAGTTCATGATCTGAATGTAGAGTTAAGTGAAGGGAGGTTTCTGGTCTTTATCTGCCTGCCTCTAGCGCCTGGTTGGTTTCAGTGTTTGTTGCATGTAGGCCCAGCCCCTGAATCTTAAATGCCTCACTTGCTCCTTCATGCATAATCAATGAATCTTGGGACAAAGTCTTATCTTTAGTGGGTTTTGTCCAGCGTTGGGTCTGGCAACTTTTCATGTCTTGGGTTGTGATGGTGTCTCATCATCTGGAGATGTAGCAACCTTTTTCACCTGTGACTGATGTATCCAGGAACGGATTCCATTGACCTTTATTGCCATTGGAGTACTCAAGATCACCAGGTGAGGGCCCTTCCACTTGGGGCTCAAAGCTTCAACTTTATGTCTCTTGATCTATACTTGGTCACCAGGCTGGAAGGGGTAGGGGTGCACAGGAACAGGTCCCTGGATGGCTGAGCAAACTATCTTTATTATTTTTTTTTAACTTTTTGAAGAGCCTGTAATGACTAAAACAGGTTATGATTAGAGCTTTATGATATTATCTCTAGGCCAGCTTTGGGAAGCAGTGGCAGTGGTCTGCAAAATAAAATCTCAAATGGTGTTAAATCCCTTATATATGGCATACATCATGCTATAAGTAGGGTAAAGGGAAGGAGCATCACCCACCCTTCACTGGTCTCTATAGATAATTTGTTAGAGTCTCCTTTAAGGTCTGATTCATTCTTTCTACCTGGCCTGAGCTCTGGGGGTAGTATGTGCATTGTAGGTTCTAATTGATCCCCAGTGATTTAAGCAATTCCTTCAGTAATTTTAGATAAAAGGTGGGCTTATTATCAGATCCACAGAAATGGGTAGCCCATATCATGGGATAATGTCATTTAAAATTTTTTTGACAGTTACCTGTGCAGTTTGTGTTTTGGTAGGAAATGTGTATACCCATCCTGAGACTGTGTCTACTGAAACTAGGAGGTATTTGTAGCCGTACTGACCTGGCTTGAACTCTGTAAAATCTGTTTTCCAGTGTCTACCAGGGGTCAGTCCGTGGCCCTGGGTACCTGGGGAGTTTATTCTGGCCTTTGTGCTGTTATTCTGCTGACAGGCTACACACCCTTGAATGATTTCTTGGGTGAGTTGGTCTAAGTGGGGGAGGAAGAATTTTTTTCTGATTAGTCTAGTTACTTTGGTTTATCCTAGATTAGTTATTTTATGAAGTTGCTGTAGAAGTTGTCGACCCAGGGCTCGTGGAAGGAAGACTCTACTGTCCTGGAGCCATATACATCCATGGAGGTCCTTGGTGGTCTCTGTTTTCTGGATTGTCTGGAAGTCATTCTTGGAGTAGGCAGGAGGTTTGGGCAGCACCGGAAGAGGGAGCATCAATAGGCAAGTGGATTCTTGGAGGACAGCCTCTTTCACTGCCTGAACTGTGAGTAACCTCCTTTCTCTGTAAATAGTCCCATGGACATGGGCCGTGGCAAATGTGTACCAACTGTACATAAAGATATTTACAGTCTGCTTGGCATCCAGCTTTAGGTCTTTAGTCAGGGCAATTAACTCAGCTTTTTGGGCTGAGGTCCCTGGGGATAGAATTTCTGCCCATAGGGTCTCTTGTAGTGTCACTACTGCTGAGCCCACATACCTGACACCATCACGTATGAAGCTACTGCCATCTGAGAACAGGAGTAGCTCAGGTTTGGGCCAAGGGCATTCAGGCCTTGAATTCCAGTCATTCCGTCAATTAGATCTGCTTGCAGCCCTTGGAGTGTTTTGGCCATTTCTAAGCAGTCGTGTTGGGGTTTTGTTATGTCCACTTCAGGCAGCAAGGCAGCAGGGTTGAGTGCTGTTTTCTGTTGGAACTTAATGCGGGGCTGATCCAGGAGCAATGCCTGGTAGTGGGTTATTCAGGCATTGGACATCAATCTTTCAGGGGCTCCCTGCAGAAGGGCCTCTGCCACGTTTGGGGCTGTGATGAGCATATTGTGGCCCAAAGTCAACTTGTCAGAATCTCAGGTGAGCAGGTCGGTGGCAGCAATAGCTCTCAAGCAATAGGGCCATCCTCCTGCCACCCCATCTAATTCTTTTGACAAATAGGCCACCGGTCTGTTCCATGGAGCTAGTCTCTGGGTCAGGATGCCCCGGGCAACCTCTCGTCTTTCATCCACCAGTAGATGGAATGGTTTTCTTATGTCTGGGATGGCTAGGGCTGGGGCTAACACCAAGGCGTGTTTGAGGGCCTGGAAGACTTGTTCTCCCTCCTGAGTCCAATTGAAGTCTTTTTCAGGCCCTTTTGTGATTGCATATGGGGGTTTAGCAATCTCAGCAAACCTTGGGATCCTTAAGTGGCAGTACCCCACAGCCAGGGGACATGTCCCTTATTTCTGGGGGCCAGGATGCAGTTCAGATACAATTCTCTTACCTTGTTGGAGAATGTATCCCAAATATGTTGCCTGGGGAGTACGCAGTTGTGCCTTCTTTGTTGACACTCAGTAACCCAGTGCCTGCAATGTGCCCAGCAAATGTTTGGTGGCTCAAAGGCAGTCATCCTCAGAACTTGCAGCCAACAAAAAATCAGAGTTTTTGTGTCAGAAGGCATGGAGATCTCAAGGGAGTGCCTCATTGAACAGGGTGGAGGAGTTTTTGAACCACTGGGGGAGTCGTGTCCAGGTTAGTTCACCACTCTCTCCATTTTCAGGGTCAATCCATTCAAAGGCAAGCAGGGACTGGTTCACTTTAGCCAGTGGAATGCTAAAGAAGGCATCTTTTAGGTCCAGCACAGTATACATATACTTTTTGAGTTGGAGCCCACTTAGGAGGGTCTAGGTGTTAGGGATGGTCGGGTGTATGTCTTCAACCTGCTTGTTGACTTCTCTAAAGTCTTGTACTGGTCTGTAATCCCATATCTCTGCCTTTTTGACCAGGAGTAGTGGGGTATTCCAAGGTGAATGAAAAGGGACTAGGATCCCAGCCTGTTGGAGGTGTTTAATGTGGTTTTCTGTCCCATGCAGGCCTCCAATGGTATCAGGTATTATTTTAGCTGGACCAGAACAGCCTGGCTTTTCAGTTGGACTATTATTGGTGGTTGGTGTTCTGCCAGCCCTGGGGAATTATTTTCTGCCCACATGCCAGGGTATTCAACTTGAAGCTGGGAGAGGAGGTTCAGATTTGATGGTTGCAATCTCTCTCCTAAGATCAGGTATTCTTCCCCCAAGGGAAGGGTAAGGAGAATTTTGCTGGGTTCACTGGTGCTTTTAAGATTTATATTAATGAAAGCTTCCTCAAACTTTATATTGTCCCGAAGTTTATTGGGAAGGTCCCTTCCCAGAAGCTGTATGGACATTCAGGTATGACTTGGAATGAGTGAATAACAGTTCCCTTTCCTAAGTTCACTGTTTGTTCCATCGTCCAGGAATAGAGCTGTGGCCCAGTTGCTCCTTGAATGAAAGTCTTTTTGTTATTTAGGGGGCCATTTGCTTCCTGTAGGACTGAGTATGTGGCCCTGGTGTATACTTAAAAGTCCATAGGCTTGTCCACTACAGTCAATCTTACCCTCGGCTCTGGGGGGCTAGTAGCAGAGCCCTGACTGCGTCAGTTGGCCCCCATTTGGAGTACTGGCACCACTTTAGGCTTTTTATTGGGGCATTTGGTTTTCCAGTGTCCAATGTCTTTACAGTAGGCCCATTGGTCCTTTTGTAAGGGAGTCTTCTTTCTGTGCTCTCCCCCTTCTTACTGAGTCCTGAGTTTCCTTTTTTGGCCCTGCCTGTTCAAGGGCTGCCACTATAACTTTGGCCATTTTTTTTTTTTTTTCTTTTAGCGGGCCTATCTTTGGGACTGTCTCGGTTGTTACAAACTTTCTGTGCAACCCCTATCATCAACTCCATTAACTATTTCTCCTCAAAGCCTTTGATCCTTTGTATTTTTTTTTTTTTAAATATTGGGGCAGACTGGGAGACAAAGGCAATATTTAAGGCTCACTGATTTTCTGGGGCTTCAGGATCTATGGATGTGTACATTCCATAGGTGTCCAGGAGCCACTCCAGAAAAGCAGTGGGTGATTCATCTGAGCCCTGAGTAACCTCACTCACCTTAGATAAATTTGTGGGCCACCTTAAGGCTGTTCAGAGACCCCCTCAACAGAATCCAGCCATAGGTGGTGAGAGACTCTTTACTATGCTCAGCGTTAGGGTCTCAGCTTGGCCTATCAGTGGGGAAGATTCATTCCAGGTGGGTAATTTCTGCAGGTCTCCCATCAGGTCCTAAAAGGAGTTTTCTGGCCTCCTGGTGGGTGTGCTTTCTTTCTTTGGAGGTAAAGAGGGTTTGGAGGAGTTGCTGACAGTCATTCCAGGTGGGTTGATTGGTTAAAGAACATGGTCTCCAACAAGGAGATCAAACCCTGAGGTTTTTCAAAAAAGGAAGTGTTTTGGTGTTTCCAATTATATAGATCACTGGTGGAGAATGGGACATAGACCATGAAGTGTCGGGGGTCCATTCTTTCACCTCTACTCTTCAGGGGTGGGAACCTATCTCAAGGGAAGAATTGGTGGAATGGGGTCTGGAGCCGGGTCTTCCTCTGGGTCCATGGCCCAGGAAGAAGAGTCCAGGCTCATAGGCTATTTATGGGGAGGAGAATACGATGCAGGTGGGGTTAACAGGGGAACCAGCAGGTGCAGGGGCTGGTAAGAGGAACCACTCCATGTGTGTGCTGGGGTAAGAGGACCTCTAGCATCTTGCCTTGCCTCGGGCTTGTATGATAAGGTGGGGGCATGTCTGCATCTTCTGGAAG
The DNA here is from genome assembly GCA_004023965.1 of Spilogale gracilis. Classification (NCBI taxonomy): domain Eukaryota; kingdom Metazoa; phylum Chordata; class Mammalia; order Carnivora; family Mephitidae; genus Spilogale; species Spilogale gracilis. The sequence goes on along the minus strand of PITA01004980.1, from coordinate 105,467 downwards.
GTTCTGTAGGACTGGGGCTCTTTTGTCAGGAACTGCCTTAGAAACAAGAATGGAGGAGGAGTTAGAGGGTGAGGAGCCTTGTGTCAGGGCCCCTTTTTTTTATTTTAAAGATTTCATTTATTTATTTGACAGAGAGAGATTATAGGTAGTCAGAGAGGGCAGGCAGAGAGAGAGAGAGAAGGAAGCAGTCTTCTTGCTGAGCAGAGAGCCCGATGTGGTCCTTGATCCCAGGACCCTGAGATCATGACTTGAGCCAAAGGCAGAGGCTTTAACCTACTGAGCCACTCAGGCTCCCTGTCAGGCCCTTTTTTATCCAAGGTGGCTAATCTTCAACCAGGAGCCTCCAGGCCATGATGTATGGAATCTGATCAGGGTGGCACAGAGTTCCAAAGATGATGTGAACTCTTATAGTTGCCACCAGGTTGAAGGTCCCTTCAGGGGGCCATCCAATCTTAAAGATTGGCCATTCTAGGGAACAAAACATGCTTAGTTTCCCCTTGTGGACCTGGTCCCTAGACTTCTGGGCTTCATCCTGAAAATCTTTAAAATAACAGAGGACTACTTAAAGAGGGGTTAGGATGGAAAGGTTGGAACATTGCTGTCCTATTATTCTAAGTATGGACAACATGCAATAGAAAATAAGACAACAGAGACAGAGAACAAATAAAACAGACTGGCAGGCCCAGACACAGAGAGCAGACCGGTGGGACCAGAGACAGAGAATAGACTGGTGGGACCAGTGACGTCTCACTGGGACCCTAGGCCTAGGAGCTAACACTGCATCCAGCCTCCTATTGGCCCATACAGACATGTGCACACTACCACAGACTTACTTCCAGAGGTAAACCAGGTGCCTCTCAGGATCTGTCTATGGCATTGTGAGTCTGCCCAATGCCACAGGCACTGGGCCTTACCAAGGATCCCCCCAGGCAGAAGTGAAAGAACTTCGTTGGCTGCCCAGGATGGTTGGCCTCTGTACACTGGCTGGCACTCAAACTCCCAAGGCCAGTCAGAACTAGTGGTGAGGACTGAGTGCTGGATCCCAGAGAGCCCCCAAAAGTTATAGGGTGTGCTCAGTGAATCACCGCTGACACAATTAAGGGTTGAACAATGAGAGGTTTTTTTATAGCTGGCCAGCAACCACTTGCTAGAGTCCTGTCTTTGCGAGGGCCCCGACCCTAGGGCTGTCTGGGTTTTTAAAGAGACAAAACCTGCCCTGTTGGGCATGTTTCCAAAGAAATGAAACAAACCCTGCTAGGTATGTCTCCAAGGAAACAAAACATATCCAGGTGGACATGTCTCCAAAGGAACAGAACATATCCAGGTGGACACGTCTCCAATAGTAAAGTGACAGCAGTAAGCTTATTCTTTTACAGAAGCAGGAGTAACTGGTTATGCACGATAGCACAGTGGGGTGATTTCTTATTCCTTTGTAATCCATCAGGGCTGGTACTTTCCAGCCCCGAGTTCTGGAAAATGTTTATATTGTTGGGCTCGTCCAGGGTCAGATGTCATAGTTAGCCTCACAAATGCCATTTTGGGTATCTGGTGACCATTTAACACAGTACCTTTTCTAATTGGGTAATTATCATTCTGGAGATAACTGCCTGTTTAAATAACAAGTCAGTAATTTCTAAGAAGTTTGCCTAATTAAATCTCATTTTGGAGAATTATCCACATGGTTTATCAGTGTGACATGATTTACCAAGTCTTAAATTCTTGGTGGTATCTTCTGACCATTACTTAGGTGCTCAACTCTGTGTTTTCAGGAGGGAGGTAAACTAATGTTTGACACAAAATAGTAAATCTTGAGGGTGCACATGTTGAAACATTCACATGTTGAAAAGCATTGCCTTTCTTTCAAGTAAAACATGTATCAGTGAGGAGACACACATTGTCAGTACTTCCTTCTGCCCTCTTGGAAAGCTGGTAAGACTTGCATTTACCAATTCACCTAAAAAAATTGAGGCTAGTCCTTGATTTTGGAGTGATAATCTAAGGGTAGTTAGTCCTATCTGTCCTGTTTGTTCATGAAACTAACTGAATTGCATTTATTCATCCCATGAAATGGGGGAGCGACAATTATGGGAATGAATATGGAGAGGATATCTGGAGATATTAAAAGTTGTTTTGTGTGCTTCCAAATAACTCTTTATAATGCTCAAACTCTTTTATTCTAATCATTACCCCAAAACTGGTCAAAAACAGATGATCCCTTCTTAAAGATAAGCACTTTCAGGGCACCTGGGTGGCTCAGTTGGTTAAGCGACTGCCTTCGGCTCAGGTCATGATCCCGGAGACCCAGGATCCAGCCCAGCATTGGGCTCCCTGCTCTGCGGGAAGCCTGCTTCCCCCTCTCTCACTCCCTCTCTAGCTCCATTTCTCTCTGTCAAATAAATAAATAAAATCTTTAAAAAAATAATATAAAAAAAGATAAGCAATTTCATTGAACAAAATACTTTAATAAGGCATGTGTTCTAGGGGATGAGGGAAGTAGAGTCAGATTTCTGAGGAAAATGTTCCAGTGTTTAATAAATGACTACAGATGGTATGGATGGCTTATCTTGACTATCAACCCATTGTTAGTGGCTTTTGTGATGAAAGGCACATCATTGTTAGATTATAAATAGTATAGGAATGACACAAATTAGTTTTAAATATCACAGTTGCATTTTCTGGAGTCAGCTGATTGGACTGAAGCATCAATATTTAACCTAAATAATGTTAACAACTTTGAAGTGTTAAAAGCCCCAAAGAAGGGATGAAAGGACAATTTAATCAACTGCAAGGATCAGGCAAAGGTAACCCTATGGACAGCTTTGGTTATCAGTTTGACCATATCATCAGTCATTCATGCCCAGGCATTTAAGGGAACCTCTGTGAATTTGAGACCCTATTAAATCAGTTTGTTTGCATCAATAGTGAGAAAGTTTCCCCTACAGAAACCTTTTTCATAAAACTGAGATGTCCCTGCAATCAGACAGGCTACATTCTTGAATAAAAATTTTCCATTTGAAAAGTAAGGCTTGTTGAACTCTCCTGCATTGTTAGTTTTTAGCTTTGAGCTCACCACTCCAGCCTCCAAAATGGAAGTATCAGGCCAGAGAGTCACAAGGCATCCAGAGGTAAGAAATTGTTTTGGAAGAACTCAGTAACAAGCTGCTTTTCTAAGGTGTTCTCACTATCTACATTAGGCAGGTGATGAGTCAATATCAAGGGGCACCTCTGGATGGAGACTCTATTCCTTCGCTAGAGGCTCCAATTGGCAAAATCATTAGTCACAGAGACTTATAGCTCAAATGGGCTATTAGGTTTGTGGGGCCTCAAAGGTATAGTACTTCTCTAAATGGAGTTCTTTCTGATAAGGAGAATGCCTTCATGCACAGTATAGGCATATAAAGCATCAATAACAATTATACATTCAGTACATGAAGCCATAATAGTAGGATAATGATTTGGCCCAAATGGCCTCACTCACACAGTTGTGTTAGCTTTTTCACTCTACTGCAAACATTGCTCTAACTTAATTAACTAAATTCAGCTGGTTCCTGCCCTAAGGGACAGTGTAGGATTTTGACTCTGATGCCCGTATTCAAAAGAGCCATAAAAGTCTGAGTTCCTTTATTTCCTGAATTACTTCACAAGTGCATATAGACTTTGGGGGACAGAGAGGTCTCAGCCTCATACATTCATTTTCTTTTTAAATAAGGAGTTAGAGTTAGAAACAAAAGGAAAGATTAGTGGACATGGAGGAAGAGATAAGCTTCAGGCAAGCAAGGTAAATTTTGAAAGCTTCTTAAGGCTCACCCAAATGAAATGCCAATGTTTTTAATATATGCTCTATATTAGATAGCAAAATAATCTTTATTGAAACTATTAATTTTAGTCTTGGGAATCCTTTGTAAAGTTTGCTTTTTGACCAAGACCTCAACATTTATTACCTTTGAGTGACTTAGTTGATTCAGAGTGGGAGAAATATTTTAAGGAGTTCCATATAATCTGGACAATTTTCCACACAATTGTCATGATAACAACTCTTAAATATTCTCCCTGGGTATTTACCCCAGTGATATGGATGCAGTGAAAAGAAGGGTTATATGTACTCCAATTTTCATAGCAGCAGTGTCCACAATAGTTAAACTGTGAAAAGAGTCAAGATGTCCTTCAACAGCCAAATGGATAAAGAATATGTGCTCCAGATATACAATGGAATATTATTCAGCCAACAGAAAGGATGGATACTCAACTTTTGCATTAACATGGATCAGACTGGAGGGGATTATGCTGAGTGAAATAAGTCAGGCAGAGGAAGTCAATTATCATATGGTTTCACTTACTTTTGGAACATAAGGAATAGCATGGAGGACATTAGGGGAAGGAAGGGAAAAATAAGGGGGAGAAATTAGAGTGAGAAACAAACATGAGTGATTATGGACTCTGAGAAACAAACTGAGAGTTTTAGAAGGGAGTGGGGAGAAGAATGGGTGAGCCTGGTGATGAGTATTAAGAAGGACATAGATTGCACAGAGCTCTGGGTGTTATATGCAAACAGTGAATCATGGAATACTACAATCAAAAACTAATGATGTAGTTGTATGGTGACTAATGTAACAATAAAAAAAATATATCTCTGGCTTAAAGGGTAGGGTAGTTTTTCAAAAGTGGCAGGGTTCACCATTGTAAGAAACGATTTTTCCAGATTACTTTGTGTTATTTCCTCATCCTCTAGTGGCTTGGAGATGTATATGGAACAGATGAATAGACAGACAAACTGGTAAGTCCATACAATGATATATGACTTATCAATTAAAAGAATAAACATTTGTGCATATGGGTGGCTCAATTAGTTAAACATCTGCCTTTGGCTCAGGCCATGATCTCAGGGTCCTGGAATTGAATCCTGCATTGAAATTCCTACTAAGGAGGGGGCCTGCTTCTCCCTCTCCCTCCTCACTCCCCCCCCCATGCTCTTTTGCCCTCTCTTGCTTCCTCAAATAAATAAAATCTTTTTAAAAAAATAAAAAAGACAAAAAGAATAAACATTTGATACATGTTACAAACTGAATGAATCTCAAAATATTTTTGCTGAGTGAAAGATGGTAGACCAAAGAGACTATATACTACATGATTATATTTGAATAAAACTCATTATTTACTTAAAATATTTAAATGAAATAACATATAAACTAATCTATAGTGACAGAACTTTCATCAGTGGTTGCCTGGCAACTGGAATAAGGGGAGGTTGGGAGAGATTATACAGAGGCATGAAGAAATTTTTAGGGTTGGCAATGTTTTTATTATATTAATTGTGGTGATTATATCAGGTATATTTATTTGTTACAACTTATCAGTTATGTACTTTAAATATGTGCAACTTACTATATGTCAATTATACACAATAAAACTTTTTAAAAAAGAGCTATTTCAAAGGTAATAAAAGGGACAATATCATGAAGAACAGATAGTTTAGAAATAATCTCATAAATAGATAAGAAAAATGATATAATGCATATACAATTTTAACTGCAACTGTTCTGAATAATGCAATATGAAAAAAAAAAACTGGCTTCTTGCCATAGTAGACCTAGTCAGAGCTCATAAAAAATATATCTAACTCAAGATAAATATATATATTTATAAAAAGAAATAAGACTTTGTTTTTTGTTTGTTTGTTTTGAGTTTTTTTTTTTTTTGGAGGGGGTATAGTCAACACAGGTTGTTAAATTCATTTCAGGTATATACATGGTCACAACTTTTCTGTACATTAAGCTATGCTCACCAAAAGTGTAGTCACCATCTATCACTACACAATGCTATTACAATATCAAAAAGCAATAAATCTTATAGTGAGTGATCAAAGACACAGATCTTCATTTAGCAGGAATTCCGATCATAAATGTGAGCATTTGTGAGGATAATATTAGAACTTTTGGAAGCTCACAGTCCCTAATTCATGGTTATTTTCATATTCTGTGTGTGTGTGTGTGTTCATGCAGGTGTGATATACACACATACATATATAAATTCTGCAGGAAACATACTATGAAATGAAGATTTGCATGTCTTTGGGCCAAGAACTATTCCTGGCAAAAAAACAAAAACAAAACAAAACAAACAAACAAACAAAAAAACACCTCAACTGTGAGCTGCTAGCCATCACTTCTTGAATCCAGAGTGAGTGCCTAAATACTGGAATGGAAAAATTTGGAATCTGAAGCAAACACGATGTTTCCTACTTATGTTGCTGGATGCATTGATTCACATAACTAAATCATCTCTCTCTGAACAGCTTAAAGATTCTATATTTGCTCTTTTTCTGAGGAAACATATAAATTATGGTGAGATGTGCTACCGAGTCTTCTGCTGCATCCAATCTCAGTATGCAGCTGATATTCATTATTTTCCCTTTTAATACCTATTCTAGTTTCCCTTTTCTGCTTGCCCAGGTGGCTGTGACTGCCACTAATTATGTCTGCCACAGATGTTCTACTCAGACCTCTCTTTAAAAGCACTCACTACAAGTAATATAATTGCCGGACAAGTTTTAGCTGCTATCTCTTTGGTTCCATTTTAGGGTTCCCATTGAGGCCTTCCTCTTATACAACTTCCTCAAATGACTGAGCATAGCCAGAATACTTGAGCTTAGAGTAAGCTCACTAAAAGGTCCTAATCAACATACCTGAGACTTTTTGGAGCTCTATGCTATTTGAGGCTCTACCTACACAAATCTCCTTTCCCTCCCTCTCTCACATGTGTCATATCTGCATTATAGTATTAAGGCTTTCCCTGCTACTTCTCTATGTTATGCTTTATAGGGATATCCCCCACTGTCACTCTCCACTCCTAAAACCTTTGGATATTATAACACATCTTATTGTTTGCTTCTTAGAAAATTCAAATTAGCACATAGCTTATCTAGCCTGGAGTGACTCAAATACTCATCCTTGAGAGATCTGAGACTTAGCCTTCTTAAATGTCTTGCACATGTCTAGTTACTATTGAATTGGGACTGGGGCGTAACAAGAAACCCCCACGGATCACCTGGATGCCAAATGTATTCTTCCTTGCTCTTATTGTATAAACAGATGATTATGTCTTGAGATGATTAGAGAAAATTACTCCACCTAGATATTGATTTTTTTCTCCATACCATTTCTTCTCTTGGTATCACTGAGAAGTCCTAAGCGACCAGGCAATGCATAAACTTAAAATGTAATAAGATTCTTGTTGTGTCTTGTGGCAGTAGTGTTCTCTCTCTGGGAATAGGATCTTTACATATATATATCCTGGTGTTACAGAAATAGAACATAGAAATTGCCCAAATGGATCACTGAGAGTGAAGGTAAATAAAGTTACTCCTATTTACATGTCTTGGTTCCTGGAATAGTGTGTTATTACTTTTTAGAGATACAGTGCCAAATAAATGTCATTGATTTAGCTGTAAACTGTGCCTCTTTAAGGGTAAAATCCAATCTAGAGGATAGCATTTCTAGGCTGAAGCCTCTGCTTACCCTTCAAAAGTTTTCTCATATTCGGAAGCTTCCGGATAATGTGGTACATAACAGAACAAGTGAGTTCCATGATCCTATGTGCATCATTAAAATTCAATTGCATAAATGTGTGTTACTTTATCTTATGGAAAATATTTTGCAGTCACGTGTCAGTTGATCATATGCTGTAGACCATTAGATAACAGTGGTCTCTGAGGCTCAGTGTTTTATAAATTTCATTTATTTATTTAATAGGGTGAGAGAGGGGCACCTGGGTGGCTCAGTAGTTAAGTATCTGCCTTTGAGTTGTGATCCCAGGGTCGGGATACAGCCCCACATCGGGCTCCCTACTCTGTGGGAAGCCTGCTTCTCACTCTCCCACTCCACCTGCTGTGTTCCCTCACTTAAGTGTCTCTCTGTCAAATAAATAAATAAAATATTAAAGAGAGAGAGAGATCAGAAATGGATAGAGTGAGGGAGAAGCAGACTCCCCACTTGGCAGAGAGCCAGACAAAAATGTTGATCCCAGGACCCCAAGATTATGACTGAGCTGAAGGCTGGCACTTAATCAACTGAGCCACCCAGCCAATCTGTTATTTGTTTGTTTGTTTTTAAGATTTTATTTATTTGACAGAGAGAAACACAGCCAGAGCAGGGGGAGTGAGAGAGGGAGAAGCAGGCTTCCTGCCGAGCAGGGAGCCTGATATGGGACTCGATCCGGGATCATGACCTGAGCCAAAGGCAGTCGCTTAACCAACTGAGCCACCCAGGAGCCCCTGTTGGTTGTTTTAATGCCTTTTCCTTTTATGGCTTCTCTGATGGGCTTTAGTATACAATACAAAGACCTTTAGTATTCATGTTCACTTTCAAAAGTTCTTGCACATACTTCTACAGAATTTCTTATCCTTTATCTTTAATCCTTGTCCCTTCAGAAGTCTAATCACAGGGTTCAGCAGCTTGGCACTGCCCATAAATCTCTGTATATTCTGTGTTCTACTTTTCTTTACACACACTCCAAATTAACAAGAACTGCTTCTGGTCCCTTTTCTTCATGGAAAGCAAACAAAGCAAAACAAAACAAAACAAAACAGCATTCTCCAGATCAAGGGTTATATACCACATGTGTGGGTAAATGTTAACATGCTGTAACAAAGATATATTTGACTAATACTTAGGCACTGCTATTGTCCAGGGTCCATATGGTTAATGTAAAGACCAGATTTGTAATTTAAAGGCTGGTATGATGAGGATCAACATACTTTAAATTTTTAAGATTGGCGGTGATTTCTCCCATTTCCCTTAAGTTGCAACATTGCTTTTGCCTTCCTATCTTGGTAGGGTTAGGACCACATTCAATAGCCTCTATTTGGCCTTCATATCTTTGATAGCTCTTACCCTTCAGGCCTCTGAAAACTAATTAGTACCTTTATTGTAATTATCATTTGAGAGATCAGAGAAATCACTGTTGAGTGGTCCATGGACATACTCATTGCTACTTTCCTCAGTGTTGAAGGTTCTTTCCTCATGAGAAACTGTCCTTTTCTTCAGTAAATGGGTTCTGGGTTTTAAAACTGGCTCATATCTACAAAGTGTGTAGGGAATTGTGTTTTATATGGTTGGCTGCCCTTCATATCCTAATTATCCACGCTTCATTTCTTTTGATTGCACAAATTGAAAAATAATCTTAAAGGTTGCCTTCTGTCTTGTCCTTAGGGACACAGTATTCTATTAACAATCTCCATAGTTCTCTGACTATCCAGCTTTTTTTTCCTGCCCATTTCAATAATTGTGTCCATTGTATTTTCTTACAGATATATACTGCCACCTGGACTCTATTATTCTGATATCCTGTTATCTCCATTTCTAACAAGAAACTGCTATCAGCCATGGCATATATAGGGAGTCACCATTGACCCTATGATGCTGATGACCCCCTCAGAGTGCTTTCCTTACCATGTTGGTAAATGTGGACTTTTGGGGGAAAATAGGTGGTAGATTTTCAAATCTTGCATAGTATATCTACTTTAACCTGTTGTCTTTACTGAGGGTTTTATTTCCTTTTCCCCCATACCACATGGAAATTCTGGCATTTCTACTGAACTTTGTGTGGGCCATCACTTTTTCCAGTCTTCCAAAAGTCATCTTAACCCTGTGCTTCAGGGTCTTTGTCAGGGTATGAAATCCTTAATCAGAAAGATTGTTTCCAGACTAATAGATTATTTTTATCCAACTTTATATTTAAACACTTTTGTTGACTCTCTTTTGAACCTTGTCCCATGAACATACTTCTGATTCTTGACAGTGCATATTGGCTAGATCCTACATTTTCATTGGTGTATAGTCCCATTCATCTTTTAGCAGGAACACTTATTAGTAGCATATTTCTGAATAACATATATTGAAGCTTATTTCTAATTATTTATTTAGTGTGGGGGAGATTAGGGTATATCTTGAGGAGGTGCAAATCATCTTATAAAACAGAAGTCTCTGCATCATCTTCAAACAAGAGACAAGCACTAGACTTTGAGAAGAAGGGCCATATTTCTAGACTTAGAGTGTAATATAAAATCTGGGGATTCAGGATTTCTGATCCAGATTCTCCATCTTATATTTCATCATAACTTTTCTTTTTAGTCAGCTTCTTACTCTTGGCATAGCACTCTGGATTGAGGTTTTAAATTTTCTATATTTCTGTTATCCTTCTGATTAAGTCCCAGGCTTGAATGTTAACATTTGCTGCCATCTGGATGTTGGAGATTATTGTATTTTATATTTATGTTCTGTGTTTCCTTAAGTTAGTGATTAATCACTCTAAGTCTTTTATTGTCTTTTTCCTCCAGTGTATTAATGGCCTCAGCAGTAATTAGCACTTTCTGTAGTCCTCATACTTACTATTTCTCTTGAATTTCTTTAATAGCAGGTATCGGAGATAGTTCAACAACCAATGCTTCCCCCCACCCCATAGAATCCCATCTTGGTTTATTATAATGGAAGTTTTAATAACTGCAATATTGCTACATGTCAGGGACTCTTAGTACCCCATCTATTACAAGTCATGGGGTTCCTACTGCCAAATGGCTAGCAGATGTTTTTATTCCAAAAATTTCATTTTAGCATCTACATCTTTTGGACTATAATTTGTGCCAACTGACATAGATAAGGTTCCCTGAAAAGCAGACTCTAAGACAGTTATTCAAATGAAAGCAGTTTACTGAGATGAATTCAATGAAATAACACCTATTTGAGAGTAAGACAGAGGTAAGATTGGGGCACTTGGGTGGCTCAGTTGGTTAAGTGACTGCCTTGGGCTCAGGTCATGATCCAGAGACCAGGAATCGAGCTCCACACCAGGCTCCCTGCTCAGCGGGAAGCCTGCTGCTCCCTCTCTCACTCCCCTTGGTTGTGTTCCCTCTCTAGCTGTGTTTCTCTCTGTCAAATAAATAAAATCTAAAAAAAAAAAAAAAGAAAAAAAGACAGAGGTAAGATTGGGTAGAGAGATCTAGCATGATCTTTTAGATAAGACAGCTAAATTTATTAAATATAAAAACAGGATGCCCAGTTAAATTTGAATTTCTGATAATGAATAAATTTCTATGTAAATATACACTGATATACTTCAGTGTAAGCATGCTACAAATGTTGCATGACACACATGCAAAAATTTATTTATTGCTTATTTGATATTAAATTTGAACTGGTGTTTCATTTTTTTTTCTGACAACCCTACCTTCATAGTCATTGTGAATTGAGGCAAGAGACAAGGTCTTTTATTACCCATGAATTAAAATGCCTTTAGAAGCAGGGCACCTGGGTGGCTCAGTTGGTTGATCAATTGCCTTCAGCTCAGGTCATGATCCTGGAGTCCCGGGGTTAAGTCCCTCATCAGGCTCCCAACTCCATGGGGAGTCTTCTCCCTATGACATTCTCCTCTCTCATGCTCTCTCTCACTCTCTCTCAAGTAAATAAATAAAATCTTAAAAAAAAAAAGTCTTTAGAAGCAGAAGCCCTATAGAAGGAGGGAAAACTAATGCAAGGCAGTGTTTTTTGGCTGAACACAACTCTTGGAGGTGATGTTAACTGTGAGTTGTTAGCAGCCATAATTCCTGAAATAGTCTTCATAGCTCCTCATACTATGTATGGGAGGGGAAAAGGGAGAAGAAGAAGAGGAAGGGGATAAGAAGAAGGAGAGTGAGAGAGAGAAGGGAGAAAATAATGGATAAGTGGCAGGAATTTTGTTATTTCCTCTGAGAAGATACAGATAATTAATTTAGGATTTTACAGTATAGAGTAAGACTATAATGAAACACATAATAGAACAAGCAGGCATAAGTTTAGGCTTCATAAAGAACTTTGGTCTCACCAGATCAGTGACTCTTCCTCAGGTTATCAAGTTCTGGTCTTAGAGCTGTGCAACTAGAAGTTTATTAGCTTAATGCTCTGAAAGTCATGCAAACAGACTCTTAGGTTGGCCATATGGCTAGCTGTACTACAACTTTGATATCTAAAGCACCCTACAGGTTTAATATTTTTCTCTCTAAAGCACCTGAAAGTCGGAAAAAATGTAACTTTGAAGACCATTGCCTATGCTCTCATTATACAAAAGGCTACTTAAGCAACAAAAATTAAACATGTTATTATTCTCTGCATTATTCTTACTATACAAACATTAGAAATGGAAAGGCATAGTTGCTGCCCAAATGAGGTAGAAATAACAATATATTTCATAACAAACCATGCCTATGAGCTTATTAATCACAATATCTTATTAAAATATATTTATTGATTAAACTGATGTAGGATATTCTGTGAGATTGCTAAAACTAAAGTAGATAAAAATTTAAAAATTTAAAAAAAAACTGCCCAACATATTTGTACTTCTTGTACAGCATGACAAATATAGAAAAGTTCTTAAGAAAGAATGGATCTTACAATTTCTTATTATAAAAATATTATAACTATGTGAGATGATTAATGTTAACTTTATTCTGTTAAATTTATTCTGGTGATCATTTTCTCTCTCTCTCTCTCTCTCTCTCTCTCTCTCTCTATATATATATATATATATATATATATCAAGTCATTATGTTGTACACCTGCAACTAATAAAATATTATATGTCAGTTATATCATAATTAAAAGAAAAGAAAGCATCCCATCTAGCAGCCTCTGTAGCAGTGAGTTTTGCAAAACATTCTGAAACAAAACAGTTAACCATAAAATATGGGTCACTATCATAAGTTAAAGGAAGCTAGTCTCCAGCCTAAAAGACCAGCAACACATGAACAATAACCTGATAAGTAGACAAGTACATGACCAAATCCTGACTGGCACAGCTCAGCAGCCGATCTTCAGGTGCCCACACTCAGAATGCTTAAGACAGTTTCTTGAAAGAGCTTATAGAAACCCCTAGATCTGAAAGCCAAATGGCAACCCTCTCAGGTCCTCTCCTTCTATAGGAGCTTTGTACTATGGCTCAATAAACTTTGCTTTGCTGTCCACCACTCTTCTTCTGGTCCACTTCTTTGTTCTTTGAAATGGCATGACCTTCTAAGAACCACAAGCAATAACGAACAAAAGTCCTGTAACATTAGCACTGTTAGGATTTAATAAGGACTACAAAGATTGTGGGTACAGTGTATTTTGTGATGTCTTTTCCAAAGTCAATTTCCTGGTAATAGTGTTGAAATATAATAAAAGAAACCAAAGCCCTTTTGATCTCCCTCACTTAGAATATTTCTGTGCTGGTGTAAATAGTCATGTTCTGTCAATTTAAGTAATGTTTTGATGATGGTTAGTCCTAATATATTATGGCTTATATATCAACTCCAGAATCCCCTAGGAAAGTTCATAATGTTTGGGTACTAATTCCTGTCAAAGCACTCATATCAGTAAATTCCCTTATTATTTTGATATTTGTACTATTAACTCCAACAATTATCAGTAACATCTAGGAAAATAAGGGGTTTAATCTAACCCTATTTAATCCAACCCTAGGTAGTCTGTTAGTTAAATTATTCCAGTTATAATTAGTGTTAGACTTCTGTCTCTTTGACCCAAGAAGCAAGAAAAAATTATGTCAAAACACCAAAGCTTCAGGTGATTCTACCTAATTATCTTTAGGTGTTTAGATTGTATCAGGAGTGCTCTGGAAGTTTTGTTTTCTTTCACAAAAGGAAAACATTTTATAATATTTTTAGAAAAATGTTCTCGGAGTGCCTGTTTGGCTCAGTTGGTTAAGCGACTGCTTTAGGCTCAGGTCATGATCCCACCCCACATCAGGCTGCCTGCTCAGCGGGAAGCCTGCTTCTCCCTCTCTCACTCCCCCTTCTTGTGTTCCCTCTCTGACTGTGTTTCTCTCTGTCAAATAAATAAAATCTTAAAAAAAACCAATAGAACTTAGAGACAGCAATCAGCCACAGATCTTCAATCATAATGAATTCAGATTTTGCCAGGAAAAGTAAATCAATACCAATATGTTCACTTTTGCACACATTGTTCAAATATGTCAGTCACTTTATCTAAGTGAGTAAAAAAAAATTAAATGATTCATCTGTATAAAAAAAATAGTTTAGCTATTTTCCACCTAAATAGAAGTTTGAATTTCTCAAAATTATTCTGACTCTAAATCAGAAGAATAGGTCCATTCAAAACGTACACAAATTGTTGTGTTGTATTTCTATGTAGACTCTGTGAAAAGGATTATGACCATAGTAAATTGTGACATAACTATTGTTGGATATCTGGATGGTAATACTATTAGTTATTGCTAATACATGGCAAGACTTGGAGACATGAAACAAATAAATGTCTAAAAAAAAACGTGGAGGATGGAGTGTAGAAAGCAATAGCATGGAAAACAGAAACATAAATTGCTCTTTGTGGTAGATATCAAACAGCTGAAACTGAAACACTGAAAAGATCGATGAGCTACATTGCATGAGAGTATAATGGCAGCTGCAGCATAAGGGGGAAAATTCCTTTAAGGAAGTAACATTTATGTAATACTTCATTGCCAAGATGTTATAAGAATTCAAATAATGAATACAATTACTCTAAGGACTTGAAATATCAGCTTCTGCCTAAAAAATGATATTATCCAAAGAGTGTTTTGTATCCAAATTGGTACATCAGAAAAAAAAGTTTAGCACCGTTAAAAAAAAATAATAATAAGAGAGAGAGATTTTATGTTTCAGTGAAACTGATCCTTTTCCCAATAGGTTAATTGACACAAACTTCAAATGAGTGTTCTCCCTTTACCTTGAAATTTGTGTCAAGTAATCATTAGTTTGAGCAGATTATAGCAGGGTTTCTCAACCCTGTAATTCTCAACTATAATTTTGAACTGCATAATTTTCTCTTAGGCCAGGGTGAGGAGGGGCTGGAGCATCGCTGATCTCTACCCACTAGATGCTGGTCGTACTATCCTACAATTAATGATCCCCCCAAAAGCTCTGTGCTTTGTTAAATTTCACAAGCAGCTATTTATAGACAGAACAAAAAAATAATAGGAAAAGAAGGAGAGACACTTTTATGAACTAGATGCCTAGTGCTAGTCACAGGGCTGCCTGCAAGTATGAACACTGAGGCAAAGTTGTTGCTGAGATCCAGCTGCGAGAATGTGCTTTCTAATCTAGAACAGGTCTGATGGGGATACTAGCTGAATATATGCAACTGTAGTTCTCTCTCAGTGCTCTAGAGATTGTTCCAGGAGACTGTCTGAGTCAGTCAGCAAGAATGATGCTCCTTAAATTTGCATCATGGTATATAAGTCTCTTTTTTTCAATAAAAATAAGATACATAGGATATTCAACTCTTAATGTGTTCATAATTCTTGTCCTGGGCTCCACAACTTCTTCACATCTGATTGTGTATTAACTGAGAGCCAGATGCGGGCCTTGATCCCAGGACCCTGAGATCATGACCTGAGCTGAAAGCAGAGGCATTAACCCACTGCTTTTAACATTCTAGTTCTAGCTCCATTAGTAAAAGGCTAGTTTAATTATGCTTATGATTTTGGCCACACCCTAAATAGTTCTTTAATAGAACAAGACCATTGACCTCAACTCATTCTTTTTTTTTTTTTTTTTTTAGGATTTTTTATTTATTTGACAGAGAGAAACACAGGCAGAGAAGGAACACAAGCAGAGGGAGTGAGAGAGGGAGAAGCAGGCTTCCCGCGGAGCAGGGAGCCCGATGTGGGACTCGATCCCAGTTCTCCAGGATCATGACCTGAGCGAAGGCAGTCGCTTAACCAACTGAGCCACCCAGGCGCCCCAACCTCAACTCATTCTTAACATTGTATTAATTCTTCAACTTGTATATTATCTTATTTTATTAAACTCAAACATAAAATACTCTTAAAGGCCTTACCATATGAATCTGTGAATTGAGAAAACTCAGCAAAAATGTGAAACCCAGTTTAATACTTCCTAAAGGTGAACTTTGCTAGAGGATATGTGAAACCCACAATGTTTTTAATATTAATGAAAATAAAATATTTCAAGTAATTATCAGTAGAGGTAATGGATATAAATCTTAACTAAAATTGTGAGATAAATCTCTTCAAGTGACTCTCATATAATTTTGGAAACAGAAAACTTCTGTGTATGTTGCCATTTTTTTTTGAGACAAGAAATTCAAGTCTTTGTGCCTACCAAACTAAAACACAAGTAATAAATAAGTAAATAGATACTTTCAAAAATTGAAGAAACCTTTAACTATTATATTTTCTTCAATCCTTACTCAACGAATATTCATATGATTGATTACCACTTAGTTTTCACTAGTAAGAATGGTCTAAATTACATGTAAAAAGGAAGACACATAAATTAAAATTAGTAACTTAAAGTGTTCATTTTCCAGATTCAACTGATTATAAACACATAAAAACTCATTCTTCACAGAGTTTTGGTTTCAATGCTCCATGTCTTATGTATTATAGTCCTTTAATTATGAAAGCCTACACTTGACTTAATATTCTGGCATACAAAGGAATTCTTTATGCATGTCATGAAAATAAATGCCACAATTAGGTTATGATGATGGTAAAGATATTAAGTGAGGTTATGAAAGTGACTGTTGCATTGTGTGTGAAAAATAAAAGTAATATTTAGAAACAAAGGATAAAGTTTATGCTGTTTAAAGAAAAAGAATATGCACAGATTGGGATTAGTGGGACTAGCAAGCAAATTGTTAGAGAAAATTGTTGAACAAACAAAAAGCTATAACTATAGATTTTTTTTTTAATTTCAGAGAAATAAATATTTCTTTAGGTATCTTTGGATTCTTAAGACATCTTTAGGGCTGTGAACTAGGTCAATAATCAAAGAATTTTAATTGAATATACTAAACAGTACATTCTTTAAAAGAGGTAAGTTGAAAAGGTTATTAAATTATCCTTAATCTATATTTGTTAGTGCATCTTGCACACTTTCAAACTTTACCTAAATATGTTCAAATATATACTGACTGAAAATTTAAAAATGATCCTGGTTGCACCAAAAAAGAAACAAAAACCCTTCTTTTATCAAACCCAGGAAAAAGTAAAGATAAATGTTAAATTAACTCAGAATATAAATGCTTTAAGTTTGGTCAAACTGATACCTCAAGATTGCAGAATACCTAAACATTTTATCCAAGATTGCCTAATTAGTAATAGTGGATCTTTCATTTGAATCCAGACAATGGATCAAGAGTTTTGTTCTTCCTCATTAAGAAACAGTGCCTCTCAAAAGGAATTATGCTGTATGACATCTTAAAAGAAATTAAATTCCAAAACTTAATTATCTTGCCCTTTTGATATAAGGCTCAAATTCTAAAATTCTTGCTATATCAAAATATAAGAAATCATCCTCCTCAGTTTCATTTTATGGTCAATATAGAGGTGACAGAAGAGGACATTGTGAATTCTTAATTGTATAGCAGTTGAATTGGTCAAGTGTTAAGTGTCTCATTTCATAGAGATCAGAAATAAGAAAAGGGAAGATCACCATTATCCTCTCCTAATACCCTTAAGATTTAGAAAAGTAACCTACCACCCACTCTTCAGGCCTTATTGTAGTTATCCCAGGTGAAATAATGTTCCCAAAACCATTAAAATATAACGGCAGACCACAGCAGAAATAGCATGTTAAAAAGAAGATAAATTTTGTCAAGATCATATGCATGATAACCAATGGATGTAAGTGTCAGGAATATAGAACCTCTAAATTTAAAGTTATTTTGATAAATCTCTCAATATCATATTAACTTAGTACTAGTCACGTGCAGTATCTGTGGGAGTGATTCCACTTATGCAGATGAATCATAGCTGCCTTTTTTTGAAAAACTTAGAAATTTGTCATGTTGATGAAGCCTCCATTAACAGAATAATTCAAGGTGCATTTATTTTGTAATTAGTATATTTATAACATCTTAATTTCAATTTCTTCTGGGTCCCACGTTTCTGGAACTTTATGTGTATTGCACTGAGGATGGTACTAATCTAGCATCTTAGCCTCCACACTCTTGAGTGTAAGGGGTTTTTTTTGGTGTTGTTGTTGTTGTTGTTATTTTCCCTTAATCCTGAGGATGTTTCCTCTGGCACTTGCCATACAATTATTTAGACCTTTGATACTCATCTCCAATAGAGATTTCACCCTAAACCTCAGCTTTGATCAACTGAAGGATTTCTTCCAAGAAACTTCCTAGTTAAGTTTACTTTCATGGCTTCTGTAGAATGCAAACCACCACCCATATCACTCCCATGTACATCTCAAAACTGTGATTCCTCCAGTTTGTAATGGTTTAGCATTACTTTTTTATACGTCATTTTCTAAACTAATGGGACAAACATTGTGGGATAGATTTTATTTCACCTAGTGTCTTTTTGAAAAACTCAGCTAAATTATGTTAATCCTGTTGTGTAAGTCCATTTATTTCTCTCTGTCAGTATATAGGACTGGTATCATTTGCTGTAATTGAATACAGCCTTCATTTTATTTTTCATTATTTGGGGAGAAGAAAATGCATTTGTATGTCTAATATATGCAATGGTTTTTAACTTGCTATCTCTTTCTATCTTCCTTTTTTTTTTAATTGTTAAATCTCTTTAACAAACTATCCACTTTAACCATCCTGGGTTGAATAAACCTACAAAGGAGATATGCTCACAATTGGCTCCCTATCGAACCCAGATGAAGATACAACCTGCCTATTTTTGCTGATTTCATTTCAGTGCATCTCTCCTACCTTTCTGTGTGGACCTAGTTCTGCACATCTCTGGGTATTTTTCTTACTATTCAAAGGCAATAATTGTATTCCCACTTACAATAGCTATATAATCATGAAAGGCATAGAGAAATGCAATACCTTTCCAATGTCTCCACATATTATATATTTATTTAATAAAACTGTCACAAAATTTAAGGGGCATTTCCCCAGTTACTGTTACTATGGATTCTCTACTTTTGGTAACAAGATAGTGTCTCTCAATATTTTCCTCATTCTTGAATATCGACTCTTACCTCTTGGTTGTTGGTTTTGGCTCTGGGCATTAGGGTATTTTGTACTGCATTTGAAATCAGTGCCTTAGTCTTAAAATACTCTTTAGCTTATCATGGCCTAAAAAATGATCAAGACTTTATATTCTATGGGGTTAAAATTTTTTTCCAGACCATTGTACTGAAGAAAAATGTACCCAACACCCCGACCTTGCCTATATCTGGGCAGGCCCATACCTTGTAAATGTTTCATGCTGTTGCTCAGATTCTGCTTGCTAAGTACAATAGTACATGGAGCCATTCAATTGTTAGGCTTAGAAAAATTGAATCTGAGGGCTATTACTTAAACTGACCTTTCCTTGCTTACATTAGGCACCTTTTCTCTTCCTAAAGCTATTCATTTTTTTCTTATATATGTATTCTCTATAAGTCTTATCATGTAAATCAGATCAATGGAATAGTATAGGCAGCCTCAAATTTCTTAAAGAATTTCATGAATGATGGACCAGGGAGGGAGACAAACCATAAGAAACTCTTAATCTCAGGAAACAAACCCCAGAGGGTGCTGGGGGGTGGGGTAGGGATAGGGTGGCTGGGTTATGGAAAAAACGATAAGTAAATATATTTTTAAAAGAATTTTATGAGTTCATCAAGCATACTTTGCCTCAGGATTTTATACTGGCTGTTGGTTCTGCCTCAGATGCTGATGTAAGTATTTGGATCAATCCCTTTTCTTTGAACTAAGCTTTTAAGATCTTTCTACATGAATACAACTATCTATTCTCTCTGGGATTGCAGGTGTACTTACTCAGCTTTTATTTATTTTTTTTTAGTAACATTGATTTATGATATAATTCATTTATTATATGTAATGTTTATTTTGTTTCTTCTGACTTAATGTGTCATAAGGCAGATATAATTTCTTTCTCTGATGGAACCCAAATGCAAGATTGATGTCTTGATCAAAGATGGAGTTAAAAGAAAAAGCTGAATGAATGACTTTTCATTAATGTCTATATTATTTTCATGTTTCAGTTAGTAATATAACTATTAGTAAAATTAGTAATAATTAATGCATTTAAAATCGCTTTCCATAGTTGTACTACAAGACACAAAAATATCTATATTTTTATTTGGGTAGGTATTAAAAAATTTCCTTCAAACCATTTGCACCACTTTATATTTACTCTAACATATCTTTTCTTCAATTTTCTCATTAACAGTGGATCATTATATTTTTATATCTGCAATGTGATAGGCAAAATATTCCATTTATTCACTTTTTAAACTTTCATTTATTATTTCAACTTTGATTGTGCATGATACTATATGTCAAGTTGTGCTGCACATGCTAGAGAATCATATTTAGCCTGCCAAAAAATGCCTTCACACTCACGAATCTTTGTAGTGCACAAGGTTAAGAAAAATTAATTAGTACAATGAACTAAATAAAAATAATCAGGATAATGGTGATGATAGCAGTGACTGGGGAGGTGTTTTTCAGACATGACCAGGAAAATATTTCAATAAACAAGTGGAAAAGAGAGTGACAAGAGCCACTCATGCAAAGATGGACAGATGGCAGGGAAAAACACTCTAGCAGTGGAGGCAATTTGAACAAAGGCAATAGGCAATTTTCGTATATTTGTGGAACTTAAATAACAATCCAAATATCTGTGGGGAAAAGAGTGAGTTTAAAGAGGAAGAAAAATAGGAGGTCTGAAATTCAAATGATTGTTGGAGAGTAGGGGGTGATTCAAGGAGAGAGAAGAGAATAAACAGATAATGTTTTTAAAATGCTTATTGGGACACCTGTGTGGCTCAGTCATTAAGCATCTGCCTTCAACTCAGGTCATGATCCTGGACTTCCGGGATCGAGCTTTGCATCGGGTTCCCTGCTTGGCAGGGGGCCTGCTTCTCCCTCTCTCACTTCCCAGGCTTGTGTTTCCTCTCTAGCTGTGTTTCTGTTAAATAAATAAAGGAAATCTTAAAAAAAAAAAAAAAGAAAAAAAAAGATTTGTTATTTGTTAAATAGATAAAGATGGCTGGCCTAAGTATTCAAATACATTTAAGTATTTCAAACGACTTATCTAGAACAAAGTTCAACAAATAAATAATGTTATGTGAGTTTCAGAACTCGTTCTACTACTTTATTCAAGTTTTGAATGATCAAAGCTTTCAATTCCAGTATCAGTAGGTTTTAATGTATTGTTTCAATTATTTTATTTATTGGAAGTTAGAGGTAACTACACATTACAGAAAACAGTCCTCTTCTAGAAGTCAAACTCCCACCTTTTGCAGATGATATGATACTTTATGTGGAAACCCAAAAGACTCCACTCCAAAATTGCTAGAACTCATACAGGAATTCAGTAAAGTGTCAGGATATAAAATCAATGCACAGAAATCAGTTGCATTTCTATATACCAACAACAAGAGAGAAGAAAGACCACCCTGCTGAGCAGGGAGCTTGATGTGAGGCTAGTTAACAGATCCTGGGATCATGACCTGAGCCCAAGGCAGATGCTTAACTAACTGAGCCCCCATATACCCCTAACAATTTCTAGCTATGTTACTGATTGAAAAGTTATATCTTAGAAGGATAAGGAGTACAAAGATAAAACTTGCCAAGTGAGAGATATATTTCTGAAAAAAATATAGGAATCTTATGATAATTCCCTCTTAATATGGCAATCATTACTGAAAGATGCTGTTACTAATATAGTAATGGCATTGCTTTTTGGCCTGAAAGATGGTGGTGTTGTTTTTGTTTCCTAAAAGATTTTACTCTGGTTTATAGAATATGTTGCTCCACAGTATTAAATGATCACTCAACAACATTCATGTAAAAGTTTATGTAAATTTTATGTAAAAATAATTTATATATGTTTTAACTAAAAATGAAAATATCTAGTCAAAAATGTTCTAGGTTCTATTGCTTTTATATACTAGTATAAACTCATTGTCAGTTTTGTATCACTATTTTATCACTGTTATTTTTGAAAAAAATTAAAATCGATAATATACTGATTAGATAAACAGTATTATGCATGCATAACTATTTAAGTAACACATATGTTCTGAATAAACAAAATGCTACCTGTGCTTCCAGTTGAAGGTGTAATGAAGTCTATTAAAATAATGGATGAAGTACAAGCAGGACTCTTAAAGATGTTTTTCCAAAGACTATTCATAATGCTAGGAGTCCAGATATTTTATTAAAATATACCCTGATTCTATTTTTTGAAAGAGCTTCAGGAGAATAGGTGTTATTTCTTCTTTGAATGTTTGGTAGAATTCCCCAGGGAATCCGTCTGGTCCTGGACTCTTGTTTTTGGGGAGGTTTTTGATCACTGTTTCAATATTGTTACTAGATATAGGTCTATTCAAATTGTCAATGTCTTTCTGTTTCAGTTTTGGAAGTTTATAGGTTTCTAGGAATGTATCCATACCTTCTAGGTTGTTAAACTTATTGGCATATAATCGTTGATAGTAATTTCTGATGATTGTTTCTATTTCCTTGGTGTTAGTCATGATCTCTCCCCTTTTATTCATAATTTTATTAATTTGGGTCTTCTCCCTTTTCTTTTGTATTAGTTTGGCCAATGGTTTATTGATCTTATTGATTCTTTCAAAGAACCAGCTTCTAGTTTCATTGATGTGTTCTACTGTATCTCTAGTTTCTGATTCATTCATCTCTGCTCTAATCCTAATTATTCCCATCTTGTGTGGGGGGTTGGTTTAATTTGTTGTTGATTTTACAGTTCTTTAAGGTGTAATGAGCATTGGTGTATTTGGGATTTTTCAATTTTTTTGAGTGAGGCTTGGATGGCTATGTATTTCCCCCTAGGACTGCCTTTGCTGTATCCCATAGGTTTTGGATCGATGTATCTTCATTCTCATTGGTTTTCATGAAGTGTTTCATTTCCTCTTTGATTTCCTGGTTGATCCACAGATTCTTGAGCAGGATCATCTTTAGCTTCTAAGTGTTTGATTTTCTTCTGAACTTTTTATGGTGGTTGAGTTCCAGTTTTATGGCATTGTGGTCAGAGAATATGCAGGGAATAATCCCGATCTTATGGTATCGGGTTGAGCCCTGATTTGTACCTAGTATGTGGTCTATTCTGGAGAAAGTTCCATGTGCACTTGAGAAGAATGAGTATTCTGCTGTTTTAGGGTGGAATGTTCTAAATATATCTATGAGACCCATCTGGTCCAATATGTCATTCAAGGCTCTTGTTTCTTTGTTGATTTTCTGTTTAGATGGTCTGTCCATTGCTGAGAGTGGTGTGTTAAGATCTCCTACAATTAATGTATTTGTATCAATATGATTCTTTATTTTGCTTAACAGTTGGCTTGTGTAGTTGGCTGTTCCCATGTTGAGGCCATAAATATTTACAATTGTTAGATCTTCTTGGTGTATAGACCCTTTGAGAATGATGTAGTGTCCTTCTGTGTCTCTGACTACAGTCTTTAGATTAAAATTCAATTTGTCTGATATGAGAATCGCTACCCCGGCTTTCTTTTGGGGTCCATTGGCATGAAAGATGTCCTCCATCTGCCCACTTTCAATCTGGAAGTGTCTTTAGATTCAAAATATGTCTCTTATAATCAGCATATGGATGGGTCCTGTCATTTTATCCAGTCTACAACCCTGTGCCTTTTTATTGGAGCATTTAGGCCATTCACATTGAGAGTGATTATTGATAGATATGTTTGTATTGATATCATGTTGCCTGTGAAGTTCATGTTTCTATAGATTACCTCTGTAAATTTCTGTTCTGTGTCACTCTTGTGTTCATTTCTCTTTTATAGAACCCTTCTTAGTATTTCTTGTAGTGCTGGTTTGGTGGTTGCATAATCTTTTAGACATTGGCAGTCCTGGAAGCTCTTTATTTCTCCTTCCATTCTGAAATTCTATCTTGCTGGGTACATTATCCTTGGTTGCATATTTTTGTCATGTAATTTCATGAATATGTTTTGCCAGCCGCCGCTTCTGGCTTGCCAGGTTTCTGTGGAAAGGTCTGACGTTAATCTGATGGTCCTCCCTCCATAGGTAAGGGATTGCTTCCCCTTAGCTGCCCTTAAGACATATTCTTTGGTTTTATGATTCACGAATTTCACAATTATGTGCCTGGAGGTTTTTTTGGCCTCATTGATCTTGGGGGGGGAGGGTGTCCTCTCTGCCTCTAGGACATGAACATTAGTTTCATTCCCCAGATTAGGGAAATTTTCATCCATGATTTGTTCAACTATATCTTCTAGGTTTCTCTCTCTCTCAACTCCTTCAGGAATTTCAATAATTCTGATATTGGAGCGTTTCATGTCATCATTTATTTAACTTATTCTGTTTTCATGGGATTTTAGCTGTTTGCTCCAAGACTTCTCTTGCTCCTCCTTCTTAATCCATCTGTCTTCTAAATCACTGATAGGATCTTCAGCTTCACTTACTCTAGCTGTTAGCAGATTTAAATTAGTTGCATCTCATCAATAGCCTCCTCTTTCACTTCTATTATTAGGGCTTCCATTTTGAGACTAATGTTCTTTTCCAAATTAGCCATTGCTTGGATGATTGCTGCCCTGAATTCCATTTCTGTCATATTGTTTATGTTCATTTCCAGTAATTCTGTGATGGGGGTTGCAGTCTCAGGGTTTTTCTTCTGTTGGTTGTTGTCCTCCAAGTCATTGTGGTCAGGAGTGGTTGATGGGGTGTATAGCTAAATATATTACCCACTATCCAGGTGAATTGGTTGCTCTCTGCTGATGCTCCTTGTCCCCTGCAGTGATACAGAAGTGTGAAATATCACATTTCAGGCTGATTTCATGGGTGCTCACAGTGTTCCTTTAGTATTTTTTGCAGGAATTGAACTCACTTCAGGGAACTCCCTGAAATGGGGTCACCTGGCCTTCCGCCATCTTCCTGACCTGAAATAATCCACTGGAGCCAGTAACTGGAAAGAACATTAATTGACAATTTGACAAATTGCCAGAGATTAAGTATAGACATTTTTGTGAGTTAAAATTCCTGGGGGCCCTGTTTTTGGAGTCTTCTGAACTTTATAAGGTTTTTCCTCTATAAACCATAACAGGATTTCATGATGAAGTTCTGAAAAAGCAGAAAAAATAGAAACAGAAGGAAAACTTCCAGACTCTTTCTATGAAGCCAGCATTACTCTAATCCCCAAACCAGACAAAGACTCCATCAAAAAGAACTTCGGACCAATATCTCTGATGAATATGAATGCCAAGATTCTCAACAAGATCCAACAATACATTAAAACAATTATCCACCATGACCAGGAGGGATTTATCCCAGTGATGCAAGGGTGGTTCAACACTCGCAAATCAATCAACGTGATAGAACAAATCAATAAGTGAAGAGAGAAGAACCACATGGCACTCTCAATTGATGCAGAAAAAGCATTTGACACAATACAACATCCGTTCCTAATTAAAACTCTTCAGGGGCGCCTGGGTGGCTCAACTGGTTAAGCAACTGCCTTCGGCTCGGGTCATGATCCCGGAGACCCGGGATCGAGTCCCACATCTGGCTCCCTGCTTGGCGGGAGGCCTGCTTCTCCCTCTCTCACTCCCCCTGCTTGTGTTCCCTCTCTGGCTGTGTTTCTCTCTGTCAAATAAATAAATAAAATCTTTAAAAAAAAAAAACTCTTCAAAGTGTAGGGATAGAGGGAACATTTCTCAACCTCATAAAATCTATCTACGAAAAACCCACGGTGAATATCATTCTCAACAGGGAAAAATTGACAGCCTTCCCTCTGAGATCAGAAACAAGACAAGGATGCCCACTCTCACAACTACCATTCAACATAGGGTTAGAAGTCCTAGCAACAGCAATCAGACAACAGAAAGAAATAAAATTATTCAGCTTGGCAAAGAAGAAGTCAAACTCTCTCTCTGCAGATAACATGATACTCTATGTGCAAAACCCAAAAGACTATACCCCTAAACTACTAGAACTCATACAACAATTTGGTAACATGGCAGGATACAAAATCAATGCACAGAAATTGGTTGCATTCTTATAGACTAACAATGAAAATTTAGAAAGGGAAATCAGAGAATCAATTCTGTGTACTATAGCACCAAAAACCATAAGATACTTAGGAATAAACCTAACCAAAGAAGTCAAGGATCTGTCCTTGAGGAACTATAGAACACTCATGAAAGAAATTGAAGAAGACACAAAAAGATGGAAGAGCATTCCATGCTCATGGATTGGAAGAATAAACATTGTCAAAATGTCTTTACTGCCCAGAGAAATCTATACTTTCAATGCCAGTCCAATCAAAATTCCACCAACATTCTTCAAAGTGTTGAACCAAATAATCCTAAAATTTATATGGAACTAAAAAAGACCCCGAATCGCTAAGGAATTGCTGAAGAAGAAAAACAAAGCTGGGGACATCTCATTACCTGACTTTAGGCTTTATTATAAAGCTGTGATTACCAAGACAGCATGGTACTGGCAAAAAAAAAAAAAAAAAAAAAAAAAAAAAAAAAAAAAAAAAAAAAAAAAAAAAAAAAAAAAAAAAAAAAAAAAAAAAAAAAAAAAAAAAAAAAAAAACAAACAAACAAAAAAACCAACAGAGAAATAGACCAATGGAACATAGTAAAGAGTCCAGATATGGACCTACAAATATGTGGTCAAAACATCGTCGACAAATCAGAAAAAATATCCAGTGCAAAAAGACAGTCTCTTCAATAAATGGTGCTCAGAAAATTGGACAGCTACATATAGAAGAATGAAACTAGACCATTCTCTTATACCACACACAAAGACAAACTCAAAAATGGATGAAAGACCTCAACGTGAGGCAGGAATCCATCAAAATCCTGGAAAAGAACATAGGCAGTAACCTCTTTGACATCGACCACAGCAACTTCTT
This sequence comes from Spilogale gracilis, assembly GCA_004023965.1. Taxonomy (NCBI): domain Eukaryota; kingdom Metazoa; phylum Chordata; class Mammalia; order Carnivora; family Mephitidae; genus Spilogale; species Spilogale gracilis. The sequence continues at coordinate 78,587 of PITA01004980.1, read as the reverse complement.
TCAAGACACGTCTTCAAAGACAAATGAGACAAAAGAGAAAATGAACTTTGGGACTTCATCAAAATAAAAAGCTTCTGCACAGCAAAGGAAACAGTCAACAAAACAAAGAGGCAACCCATGGAATGGGAGAGGATATTTGCAAATGACACGACAGACAAAGGGCTGATATCCAAGTTCTATAAAGAACTACTCAAACTCAACATCCAAAAAGAAGATGAACACATCAAAAAATGGGCAAGAGATATGAAGAGGCACTTCTCCGTAGAAGATATACAAATGGCTAACAGACACATGAAAAAATGTTCAGCTTCACTAGCTATCAGGGAAATTCAAATCAAAACCACACTGAGATACCACCTTACACCAGTCAGAATGGCCAAAATTAACAAGACAGAAAACAACAAGTGTTGGAGAGGCTGCGGAGAAAGGGGAACCCTCTTACACTGTTGGTGGGAATGCAAGTTGGTGAAGCCGCTTTGGAAAACAGTGTAGGGATTCCTTAAAAATTTAAAAATAGAACTACCCTATGATCCTGCATTTGCACTACTAGGCATTTACCCCAACAATACAGATGTAGTGAAAAGAAGGGCCATATATACCCCAATGTTCATAGCAGCAATGAATGGTTCATAGCACAATCGCCAAACTGTGGAAAGAGCCAAGGTACCCTTCAACAGATAAATGGATAAAGAAAATGTGGTACATATATATAATGGAATACTATGCCTCCATCAGAAAAGATGAATATCCAATTTTTGTAGCAACATGGACTGGATTGGAAGAGATTATGCTGAGTGAAATGAGCTAAGTAGAAAAAGTCAAGTATCATATGGTTTCACTTACTTGTGGTGCATAAGGGGTAATATAGAAGACAGTAGGAGAAGGAACGTAAATGAGAAGTAGGGTAATTTAAGGAGAGAAATGAAACATGAGAGACTTTGGACACAGAAACAAACTGAGGGACTTGGAGGGAGGGAGTGGGGGGATGGGATGGGTGAGCCTGGTGGTGGGTACTGAGAGCACCTGAAATAAATGAATTTCAATGGCTAACCTTAAAAATAAAATAAAATAAAATAAAAATTAAATATATATATATATATATATATATATATATAGATATAGATATAGATATAGAGATATAGATATATATATCCTGAGTTGAATTTCAAAAGAAAGAGAATGACATTCTTGAATCATTTTACTACTAATTTACTCACTGTAGGTTTTTACACACTTTATAGGCTTTTACATTCTCTCACTGAATTTCAATTTGTGTTAAATAAAATAAAAATTTTTAAATGCTCTACTCACTTAAGAAAGGGACTATATAATCTAAGAAGCTGTATGACCGCTATTATTGCTAATTTTATATTTCTGTGCTCTCATTGCTTAAATGATAAAGTTTTGGCTCACATGAGATCAAGCTCAAGGTTCACATCAGTATTTTATACATCTATTTACCCTTCACAACATATATTAAAAGTGGGCCTAAAAAAGGACTTACTCCACTTGACAATACATTTTACTTCCATCAACATGACCCACAATTGAGCGCCAGATATAGGAATTTTTAACAATAGAATAGAACATTTTTACCAGTATTTGGTGAAATTACATGATTTAAAAAGCATCTCTTCAGTAGGAGATGGCAAAACTGAGACTGGAGCATCAGGAGCTTATTCTTAGGAATGAAAATAATAAAATATCTCCAAAGTTATCTTATGACTATGAACATGATTTCAGATGGTATACTATTTCAATTACTCATGGTCAAAAATAGTGCTCAATTAATTTTAAATGAAAAATATGATAGTATTTGGTTTTCTGTTTCATATATTCTTTTATTTCACTATAATATTACAAACTATTATGGCCTTTATGTCTTGAATAATAATTATTTTATTTATTTGAGAATTATTCTGTATAACATAATTCATTATGAAATTACTTTTATAATAGTTACTTTAAGGTGAAAATAATAGTAAATTTAAAAAAATACTGTGGTATAAAATATTAGGTTTACAAATTTCTCTGCTTTTCTTAAAATTTCACATTTCAAATAATAACTAATAAAATTTTTCAAAATGCAATTATTTTATGACTTTTTGGACAATATTCCAACACTAATATTCAAATGCAGATAATACAATGATTCAGTGTGTATAATAAAATTAGGGGTATGAGTTAAATAATTTCACAATTTCTTGATCTCAAAATCCAGGCTTATATAATTTGACTTATATGTCTGCTCAAAAAAGGTCCATATATTTTTTTGCAATATATGTCCCAAGTAAGAAGAATTCCTAATTTATATCAAAGCCAAGTAAATGCCTTTAAACTCATAAAACAGCACTTTTAGTTATATAGTTTATTGGGTGTTGACTCTAAGACCACTTGGAACTTCAAAGCTGAAATGTCTTATGCCCAAGTTCTAACTTTATGAAGACTAAAATGTAAGAAATGGTCCTTCACTTCAAGTTTTAAAAATGACAGTCCAAAGATAAAAGCGAGTGATCGCAGTGATGTGGAAGAAGTATGTGCTTATAGAGAATTTATGGTGTGCACTACAAATGGCTAAGATAGAAACTTCTCAGTTCAGACCACTGTGTAGCTCCAGCTCAGATGATTCAGTTTTAAGATTTCTGTCTTTTATGAAACACAGAAAGAAAAGTGTAAAAACACCTTTCTTTTCCTTCATACAAACACCTTTTTATTTGTTAAAATTACTATTAATAATCGTATCTTTATTTATTAAATCTAATTTATTTTATTCTACTCTAGTTCATACCATCCCTTTCATTCCTCTTCAATAGAAAATATAAACATTTCCATGTAAATCATTTTGCTGGAGGAAATATTCAACATAAGCTATTATCTGTGTTCCACTAGACACTAAAACAGACAAATACAAAAACTTTAAAATTAATTCTGTAGCAATTTAATGTTAGCTTATTTAGCATCATGGTTTCTCAGAATTCGCTAATTTTAAAGTTCAAGTGGAAGCACACATGTTTAAGGAATAAGTGGGAACAGGAGAGCTTTGGAAACCTAAGGATGAGAATAATAGCTAGCAGTCATTAAATGCCTTTATATGTCAGCTATCCATTTAGATTAATGTATACTTACATGTATAGGTACTTAATATTCAATTAAGTTCTCAGAAGTAGTATACTATTTCTAACTGACTTCTTCCACAATTGCCTTTTCTTTATGGGTGAGATAATGCAAATACTGGTAATTTACCAGATTGCTAAGACTACTAATTCTAGCTATATATAACTAGGAACTTGGCATAAACACCAGATGGATCTGAAGCCCTACTAGACCAAACATCAAGTTTTCCATTGGGGCATCTGAAACACCTGAAAAAATGTATTTGATTAAATGGAAAAGTTAGTCAAACTTTTAATAAAGAGTCAGAGAATAAATATTTTAAACTTTGCAGCCAACAAGTGATCTATGTAACATATCTGGAAGTCAGGTATAAAGGTCTCCCACTGGCCAAACATGGGAAAGTTGAGCATAATAGATTTATTTTGCTCAATACAATTAATTCAGTCAAGAAGAAGTAATAAATGTTAAAATTAGTGAGTCACAGTTTAATGAGGAATGGACCATTTATATAATCTCAACATATCTCCTATAAAATAATTATTAATTAAAAAGGGAAATGGGTAATTTTATAGTAGAAAAAATTGGCAGCCACTACCTTAGTCTGGCTAACAAAGATTAGACAATCAGTAATTGGACACATAGAACTTGCAAAGCACCTGAAAAAATGCAATTAGAAAACAACAAATAAGCTAGGATAATTTCTGTGATATTTCTGCCAAAAAATTAACAACCTGGATTTATTCATGAGAAAAACATTAGACAAATTCGAACTGGTAAACATTCTACAATTGGTTTTACAATGTTTCTCTAAAGTTGAAGTCATATTTAAATAAGCAAATAAATAGTAAATTCCTGAAATGGTACCAAAAATGGAATATTTAAAAATCTCTAGATGAGATGCTTAGTTGGCTCAGTGGGAATAGCATGTACTTGATCTTGGGGTTGTGAATTGTGTGTAGAGATTACTAAAAAAATAAAATAAAGTTAAAAAATTCTCCTCTAGATGATGCTAATCTTCACCCAGCTTTGATAATTACAGATCTACATGAGGTAGAGAATAGTAATTAGCAGAATCAAGTGTCATGTTCTGGGTGACATCATCAATAAGAAAAAAATCCAGGGGTGCCTGGGTGGCTCAGTTGTTTAAGTGACTGCCTTCGGCTCAGATCATGATCCTGGAGACCCGGGATCGAGTCCCACATAGAGCTCCCTGCTTGGCAGGAAGCCTGCTTCTCCTTCTCTCACTCCCCCTGCTTGTGTTCCCTCTCTGACTGTGTTTCTCTCTGTCAAATAAATAAAATCTTTAAAAAAAACCCATAAGTCAACCATGTCGAGCAAAAGACTTATTATGTTAAATGCAGAGTCTCATGAAGTATATCTATTTCAGATACTCTAATAAACTACAACCATGCCTCCTTTCTCAGTCAAGTGCCCTGAGACTTCATTACCAGAACCAATTCCCAGAAAAATGTTGTAGGTAATTAAGAGTTTTGTTTTGTAATTATTCCCTTGATACATGCTAGTGTCCAAGTTTAGTTCTCTCTTGTAATAAATGTGAGGAAAGTTAATTATTATTACTATTTTTATTATTAATTTTCATGGTAAGGAGAGCCTAAGACTTGCAATCCATATAGAAACAGCTTCTAAAAATAGGTTATTGAAAGCCATTCTCTGGGCATTAAGTCTTGAGAAACTTTCAGATTCCTACAAATAATACTATAGCAATGATTGAGGACTTTATTTTACTCCAAATAATGTCCTAATATTCACATGAGTGAGCAAGAGAGATTATGAATTCTACTGACATTCACAGTCTGTAGAATCAAATTTGCAGTTTTGTTTTCAGTACTTGAAAATGAATCTGCATAAATACGATGTAATCAGGACCATCATAGGATATTCAGAGTTTCAGATTATGCACCCCCAAAGAAAGATATAAATGTAATATTCAGGTAAAAAAAAAATTGTTCTAAAGACACCTTTGGCCTATGGTAGACATAGTCTATAGAGTTGGATTTCATGGACACTTCTCTTGCACCCTCTACTGTCCAGAGGCTTAGAGTTCTTTTGCCTCTTATTTTCTCACCTTCTCATTGAGACTGGCTCCTCAGCACCATTACAGCTTAACATGGCCAACAGGGTACCATCTTGGGTGGCTCAGTTGGTTGAGCAATTGCCTTCAGCTCAGGTCATGATCCTGGAGTCCCAGGATCAAGTCCCTCATTAGGCCCCCTGCTTAGCCAGAGGCCTGCTTCTCCCACTGGCCTTCCACCTCTCACACTAGCTCTCTCTCATTATCTCTCTCTCTCTCTCTCAAGTAAATAAGTAAAATCTTGAAAAAAAAAAGGCAGCATCTACATGAATTCTCAGCTCCAGTAGGACAAAATCCAAATGTATTCCTCATCATTCATTCCAAACTCAAGAGAATCTGCCTTGTGATCAATTACCTAATCTTGAGTCAAGTGGGCCAACTAATTTGACCCAATTATTTAAACCCATGATTGATATAATAAGATCAAATTTGAGATGACAAATTAAGCATTTGAATTTGTCAGTCTCTTGTGTTAAACTATGATAGATTGTCAGATGCAGCCACTTCATATGCTTTTTTATTTCTTTTCATAACCCAGCAACTCTATTCCTCCCCCCTCCCCAAGAAACCATCAATTTGTTTTCCTGAGATTAAGAGTCGCTTGTGGCTTGTCTCCATTCTTGGTCCCATCTTGTTTCATTTTTTTCCCTCCCTAGCCCCTATGACCCCCTCCCCTGCCTCTCAAATTCCTCATATCAGAGAGATCATATGAAAATTGTCTTTTTACCAAAAAACATCTGCCCCGTTTCCATGTGTTCAGAAATGTTAACTAATTTTGGTATTTCACCACAGCTCTCTCTAGGTTCCAGACTGGAATTTGAATGCTTCCTTCTCATTCTTGACTAGATAACTAATTCCAAATACTATTTTCCCCTGCATTCATAGTCTTCAAGCCATTCTAAATAGTAATTTTTTATTAGTATTTATGGTTCAAAACCAGCAAAAATAAACCTGAATATTGTTGATAAAAATGAAATTTATTATAAGAGTATTAAGAGATTATACAAATGAAGTGATGGGAAGATTGGAATAGGAGTAGAATAGAGGGAGTTCTGGGGTGCTATTCAATTTCAACTGTAGAATAGTCTTGATAGCAGCATCAGTGTAGCATTTCTGCTGGCATGAATTAATAACTACTCCTTCTGGTCTTGAACCATTTGTTTAAGATTCTAAATCTGAGAATGGGTCACCTAACTGTTAGAGTTTAAAATGTGCTCCTCTCAGTGGTTCTTTTGGCACAACCATTAATAGATGGTGCCAAATGCTTTCAGGAAACATAAATCTTATGCAGGGAATGGCAAACACTGGGCTATAATCTCTCTCTCTCTCTCTCTCTCTCTCTCTCTCTCTCTCACACACACACACACACACACACACACACACACATAAATAATGGAATAGTTTTGTTTTTTTATAAAAAAAGAAATGCAAAAGAACTAAATTAGTCCTTTAAAATGTATTTTAGAGAAGCAAAAATGATGATATGATTACCTTGATAATAATCCAACATACTGACTCTAAGGATTGATATAAATCTAGGTAACTGGGAGTTAAAATATTATTTTTTCCTAGTATTGTTTTCAAATATAATTTCTATTTGTCCAAGGTTTTACCTCTTTTATTCTGCCATTTCTTTACTTTAATTTATTTTATATCACAACACTTTAAAAACAAGATATTTTATATCACAACACTTTAAAAACATTTATGATCATTCATAAGCCAGAAAGCAATATACATAAACATATTGATAGAGAAATAGCATATAATTTCAGAAATTTTATGAGTTATCACCAGAACTCCCTAATTAAAACAGGAGGTCTGTTTTAAAAGTGATTCTCACTTTTTAAGAAACCTGTTCTAACAGATGAACCATGATATAATTCAAGGTAACTCTCCAGTAATATCATTACTCTTCTAGAATTCTTAACTTCAAAAATATTTATCATAATTGCTATTTGTAAATATTACAAATGGAGTGTTGAAAGTTTTTATTTTTAATGTTATTGTTATGATTTGAAAAATAATACATTTATCCCATCTTAAAGATTATAAAGATTAAAAAAAAACCAAAAACAAAACAAACCTAGTCCCATCACCCAGAGTTAATAACATTTTTTCTTTTTTGAGTAAGGGATGGGTGGGATAGAAAGGGTCAGAGGGACAGGGAGATAGAGAATCTTAAGCAGTTCCTACACCCATCCACTTGATCTCACAACCCTGAGATCATGACCTGAGCTGAAAACAAGAGTTGGACATTTAACCAACTGAGCGACTGAATTTTCCCCTCAGAGCTAATAACTATTAACTTAATAATATCATAATATACTTTCCCTCTGTATTCCACTTACATTTTCCAATCTAATTTACTATTTGATTCCTTGTATAGTGATTTTATTTTAATATTTTGTTGTACATATTTACCCTTACCAATAAAACGTATTTACCAACTTCAATTATCTGTTCACTAAAAATAGATAAGCCGTCAGCAGAATCCATTTCCAGACTGATAAAAATCACGACCCTGTGCTGTATATTTCTCTGCTTGACTTATTTCACTTAGCATAATCCCCTCCAGTTCCAATTATGTCAATGCAAATAGCAGATATTCGTCCCTTCTGATGGCTGAGAAATAACTTCAATGTATATATGAACCATATTTTCTTTATCCATTCTTCTGTTGAAGGACATCTCAGTCCTTCCACAGATTGGCTATTGTGGACATTGCTGCTATGAACATTGAGGTGCATGTGCCCCTTCTTTTCACTGCATCTGTCTTTGGGATAAATATCTAGTAGTGTAATTGCTGGGGCATAGGTTAGCTCTGTTTTTGACATCTTGAGGAACCTCCATATTGTTTTCCAGAGTAGCTGTACCAGCTTGCAATCCCACAAACAGTTCCCCTTTATCTACATCCTTGCCAACAATTTTCTGTCTTGTTAATTTTTGCCATTCTAACTAGCGTAAGGTGGTATCTCATTGTGGTTTTGATTTCCATTTTCCTGATAGCTAGTGATGCTGAACATTTTTTCGCATGTATTTTAGCCATTTGTATGTCTTCTTTGGAAAAGTGTCTCTTCATGCCTTCTGATCATTTCCTGACTGGATTATTTGTTTTTTGAGTGTTGAGTTTGAGAAGTTCTTTATAGATTTTGGATACCAGCCCTTTATCTGAAATGAAATTAAGGAACAAATTCCATTTACAATAGCACCAAAAACCCTAAGATACCTGGGATTAAACCTAACCAAAGAAATAAAGGATCTATACTTTAGAAGCTATAGAACACTTAAGAAAGACATGGAGGAAGACACAAAGAGATGGAAAAACATATCATGATCATGTACTGGAAAAAATAACTTTCTTAAAATGTCTATGCTGCCCAAAGCAATCAACATGTTCAGTGAAATCCCTTTCAAAATATTATTGACATTTTGCAGACCTGGAACAAACAATCTTAAAATTTGTTTGGAATCAGAAGAATGTTAGAACTGCCAGAGGAGTGTTGAAAAAGAAAACCAAAGCTGGAGGCATCACAGTGCCTGACTTTGGGGCACCTTCATGGCTCATCCACTAAGTATCTGCCTTTGGCTCAGGTCATGATCCTGGAGTCCCAGAATCAAGCGCTGCATCAGGCTCCCTGCTTAGTAAGAAGCCTTCTTCTCCCTATCTCTCACTCCCCCTGCTGTGTTCCCTCTCTAGCTGTGTTTCTCTCTGTCAAATAAATAAATAAAATCTTTAAAAAAAAAAAAAGCCTTACTTCAAGTTATATTATAAAGTTGTGATTGTCAAGACAGCATTGGAAAAAAAGCAGAACAGAATAGAGGCCACAGAAATGGACCCTAAAATCTATGGTCAACTAGTCTTTGACAAAACAGGAAAGAAAGTCCAGTGGAAAAAGACAGTCTTTTCAATAAATGGTCCTGAAAAAACTGGACAGTCACATGCAAAAGAATGAAATTGGACAGTTCCTTTATATAATATACAAAGATAAACTCAAAAGTGATGAAAGACTTAATGTGAGACAGATATCCATCAAAATCCTAAAGGAGAACCTAGGCTTCTTCAACATTGGCCACAGTAACTTCTTTCAAGACACGTGTCTAGAGGCAGGGTGGTTAAGTTGGTTAAATATCTACTTTCAGCTCAGGTTATGATCCCAGGGTCCTGGGATTGAGCTCCACATTTGGGCTTTTGCTTCTCCTTCTCCCTCTGTCACTCCCCCTGCTTCTTGTACTCTCTCGCCTCTCCCTCTCTGTCAAATAAATACATAAAATCTTAAAAAAAAAGACATATATACAAAAGCAAAAATGGACTTTTGAGACTTCAACAAAATAAAAAGCTTCTGCACAGCAAAGGAAACTGTCAACAAAACTAAGAGGATCCCACAGAAGGGAGAATATATTTGTGAAAATATTTTTAAAATATATATTTTCTAGGTAGAAGAGTAAACAAATTGATTTTAGATAGACGTGAGGCAAGGTAGTGTAAAAATTCTAATATATATATTTTCTTCACTAACTAAAATGACTCACAAAAAGTCTTCCTTGAAGTTCAGTATTATCCAGTCCCTTATAAAAATCAGATCTGGGGGCACCTGGGTGGCTCAGTAATTGAGTATCTGCCTTTGGCTCAGGTCATGATCCCGGAGTCCCAGGATTGGGTCCCACATCGGACTCCCTACTCAATAGGAGGCCTGATTCTCCCTCTCTCACTTCCCCTGCTTGTGTTCCTTCTCTAGTTGTGTTTCTCTCTGTCAAATAAATAAAGTCTTTTTTTAAAAAAATCAAATCTGGAGGAGTTAAGATTGAGATAGATTCTCCACCTCTCTAATTATGATTTTGTATAATGATGTATCATCACAACTTCCTTAATGGTTTACTAATTGCAGAATATATGAAATGTGGACTTTATTTTTAAAAGTACTAATAGGGACCTTGGATTTTAAGAAATGTGATGACCCCAACAGTTTGAGTGACTCCTTTGAATATGTATATATTTTGATAATTTATTTTCATCTATGTATTTATTGTATCAATACTGTCAAACAACTGTGTCTCAGATACCAGTAAGCTCTGAAATACAGAAATGTGGGTGATAATCAATTTTTTTCAAAGTTTCTGCAGTCTAAAGGTTAATGATTAAGTTTACTGCAATTAGTGCAATAGCATTTAATACAACAGGAGTAGAAATGGGTAAGAATACTTTGATAATTTAATTTTTTTACAGATTTTATTTATTTATTTGACAGAGAGAAACACAGCTAGACAGGGAACACAAGCAGGGGGAGTGACAGAGGGAGAAGCAGGCTTCCCACGAAGCAGGGAGCCCAATGTGGGGCCTGAGATCCTAGGTCTCCAGAATTATGACCTGAGCCGAAGGCAGTTGCTTAGCCAACTGAGCCACCCAGGCGCCCCAAGAATACTTTGATAATTTAAGGTGGTTCAGAGATGCCTGAGCCTTACACAGTTAAAAGTAAGTGAGAGTTAGTCAGGTGATGAATGGGGGCTAGGGGTGGAAAACGAGCATCCCTGCCAGAGAACAAAGCCCATGAAAAGATATGAAGGTAAGCTGTTCCCTAGAACATAAAAAAATAAATAAATAAATAAATAATTGCAAGTAATGTAGTAAGTTCTTTAATGCAACATAATTGAACATGAGCTAGTCATAAACCAACTTGTAAGTGAGAGTTTGGAGCTTAAGTCTGAAAGATATAGAGAACTACAGAAAGTTGGAAGGGAGGGGGGATTGGCATCATCAGTTTTTAATTTTAACTTTTTTTAACATTGTGGAGGTAGACTAAAATGTGCAGTCAGAACAAGTTATAATTCATCGTAAAGTTGCTAGAAAGAGGTCATGAGGACCTGAGTTATATAAAACAGACAAGCATATAGATATGGGAAAGATATTTAAAAGTATAATCTCTGTAACTAACAATAAATTAGATGAGATTTCTCTTCTTAGTAGTTCTAGCTGAATGGTTACATAAATCACATATGAAAATTACCTCTGTCAGACTACTAGGATGTATAACAGAAATACCATAGACTGAGTGGCTAAACAAGAAACATTTATTTTTCACACTTCGGGAGTTTGGGAAGTCCAACCCCAAGGGGCTCATAGATTTAATGTTTGGTATGAGTCCTCTTTCTGGGTCATAGGCAACCATCTTCTTGCTGTGTTTTTACAGAAGGGCATGAGGGAACTCATTGGGATCTCTTTTTTAAGGACATTAATCCCATTCATTAGGGCTCCACCCTCATAACCTAATCACCTTCCAAGGGCCCCACCTTCAAATACCATCACTTTAAACTTTTAATGTATACATTTTGGAAGGGCATATACATTCAATGCATAGAAACCTCCTTGGCTCTTTGGAAAATTATTTATTTTGGTTTTGTAGATGTGATTTTCTCCTTACAATTATTTTTTATTACATTATTTTATTTTTTTATTTATTTTAACTTTAAATGTATTTTATTTTTTCAGTGTTCCAAGATTTATTGTTTATGCACCACACCCAGTGCTCTATGCAATACATGCCCTCAATACCCATCAACACGCTCACCCAACCCCTCACCCCCTCCCTTCCAAGACCATCATTTGTTTCTGAGTCCAAAGTCTCTCATGTTTCATCTCCCTCCCTGATTTATCCCAATTCACATTTCCTTTCCTGCTCCTACTGCCCTCCACATTACTCCTATCTCCACAAGTAAGTGAAACCATATGAAAGTTGACTTTCTCTACTTGGCTTATTTCATTCAGCATAATCTCCTCCAATGAAGGCCATGTTGCTACAAAAGTTGGGTATTCATGCTTTCTGATGGAGGCTTACTATTCCATTGTATATATGGACCACATCTTCTTTGTCCATTTGTCTGTTGAAGGACACCTTGGCTCTTTCCACAGTTTGGTGACTGTGGCCACTGCTGCAATGAACGGTGGTATATACGGCCATTCATTTCACTACATCTGTATCTTTGGGGTAAATACCTAAATGTCTGTTAGCCATTTGTATGCCTTCTAAGGAGAAGTGCCTGTTCATGTCTTCTGCCCAGTTTTTGATGTGATTATCTTCTTCTTTTGGTTGTTGAGTTTGAGGAGTTCTTTATAGATATTAGATATCATCCCTTTGTCTGTAGTGTCATTTGCAAATATCTTCTCCCATTCTGTGGGTTGCCTCTTTGTTTTGTTGACTGTTTCCTTTACTGTGCAGAAGCTTTTTATCTTGATTAAGTCCCAAAAGTTCATTTTCACTTTTTTTTTTCTTTGCCTTTGGAGACATGTCTTGAAAGAAGTTGCTTTGGCTGATGTCAAAGAGGTTACTGCCTATGTTCTCCTCTAGGATTTTGATAGATTCCTGCCTCACATTGAGGCCTTTCATCCATTTTGAGTTTATCTTTGTGTGTAGTGTAGGAGAATGGTCTAGTTTCATTCTTCTATACATAGCTGTCCAATTTTCCCAGTGCCATTTATTGAAGAGACTATCTTTTTTCCACTGGATATTTTTTCCTGCTTTGTCGAAGATTATTTGACCATAGAGTTGAGGGTCCATATCTGGGCTCCCTACTCTGTTCCATTAGTCTATGTATCTGTTTTTGTGCCAGTACCATGCTGTCTTGGTGATCACAACTTTGTAATAAACTTGAAGTCAGACAACGTGATGTCCCCAGCTTTGTTTTTCTTCTTCAAAATTTCCTTAGCAATTCAGGTTTTGTTTTGTTTTGTTTTTGTTTTCTGATTTCATATCAATTTTAGGATTGTTTGTTCCAACAATTTGAAAAAATGTTGGTGGAATTTTGATCAGGATGGCACTGAAAATATAGACTGCTCTGAGGAGTGTAGACATTTTAACAATGTTTATTTTCTGATTCATGAGCATAGAATGCTCTTCCACCTTTTTGTCTCTTCCTCAATTTCTTTTTTGAGTGTTCTGTAGTTCCTCAAGTACAGATTCTTTACTACGTTTTTAGGCTTATTCTTAGGTATCTTACGGATTTTAGTGCTATAGTAAATGGAATCAATGCTCTGATTTCCCTTTCTGTATTTTCATCGTTAGTGTATAAAAACACCATTGATTTCTGTGCATTGATTTTGTATCCTGCCACATTACTGAATTGTTGTATGAGTTCTAGTAGTTTGGAGGTGGAGTCTTTAGGGTTTTCCATATAAAATATCATGTCATCTGTGAAGACAGAGAGTCTGACTTCTTCTTTGCCAATTTGAATATCTTTTATTTCTTTTTGTTTTCTGATTGCTGTTGCTAGGACTTCTAACACTATAATAGTGGTGAGAGTGGGCTTCCTTGTCTTGTTCCTGATCTCAATGGGAAGGCTGTCAGTTTTTCCCCATTGAGAATGATATTCGCTGTAGGTTTTTGGTAGATAGATTTTATGAGGTTGAGGAATGTTCTCTCTAACCCTATATTTCAAGAGTTTTAAACAGGAACGAATGCTGTATTTTGTCACATGCTTTTCCTCCATCAATTGAAAGGACCATGTGATTCTTCTCTCTTCTCTTATTGATTTGCTCTATCACACTGGTTGATTTGCAAATGCTGAATCACACTTGCATCCCAGGGATAAATCCCACCTGGTCATGGCGGATAATCTTTTTAATGTACTATTGGATCCTATTAGCTCGGATCTTGTTAAGAATCTTGGCATCCATACTCATCAGGGATCTTGTCCTGAAATTCTCCTTCTTGATGGGGTCTTTGACTTGGGGATCATGGCAATGCTGGCTTCATAGAAAGAGTCTGGAGGTTTTCCTTCTGTTTCCATTTTTTGAAACATCTTCAGGGGAATAGGTATTATTTCTTCTTTGAATATTTGGTAGAATTCTCCAGGGAATCCGTTTTTTGGGGAGGTTTTTGACCACTACTTTAATCTCATTACTAGGTATTGGTCTATTCAGGTTGTCAATTTCTTCCTGTTTCAGTCTTAGAAGTTTATAGGTTTCCAGGAATGCATCCATATCTTCTAAGTTGTTTAAATTATTGGCATATAACTGTTGATAGAAATTTCTGATGATTGTTTCTATTTCCTTGGTATTAGTAGTAATCTCTCCCCTTTCACTCATAATTTTATTAATTTGGGTCCTCTCCCTTTTATTTTGGATTAGTTTGGCCAATAATTCATTGATCTCATTAATTCTTTCAAAGAATCAGCTTCTAATTTCATTGATATCTTCTACTATATCTTGACTTTCTAATTCATTGATCTCTGCTCTAATCTTAATTATTTCCCATCTTGTGTGTGGGGTTGGTTTAATTTGTTGTTGATTTTCCAGTTCTTTAAGGTGTAATGAGCATTGGTGTATTTGGGATTTTTCAATTTTTTTGAGTGAGGCTTGGATGGCTATGTATTTCACCATTAGGACAGACTTTGCCATAACCCATAGGTTTGGTATCTTCATTGTCATTGGTTTCCATGAAATCTGTATGTTCTTCTTTAATTTCCTGGTTGATCCAAACATTCTTGAGCAGGTTAGTCTTTAGCTTCCAAGTATTTGAATTCCTTCTAAATGTTTTCTTGTGGTTGAGTTCCTGTTTCAAGGCATTGTGGTCAGAGAATATGTAGGGAACAATCTCAATATTTTGGTATCAGTTGAGCCCTGATTTGTGACCTCAGATGAGATCTATTCTAGAGATAGTTCCATGTGCAATAAGTATTCTTTTGTTTTAGGATGGAATGTTCTAAAAATATCTATGAGATCCATCTGGTCCAATGTGTCATTCAAAACGCTTATGTTTTTTGTTGATTTTCTGTTTAGATAATCTGTCCAGTGCTCAGAGTGACATGTTAAGATCTCCTAAAATTAATGTATTTGTATCAAAATGACTCTTTATTTTGCTCAACAGTTGGTTTATATAGTTGGCTGCCCCCATATTGGGGGCATAAATATTTATAATTGTTAGATCTTCTTGGTGCACAGACCCTTTAAGAATGATGTAGTGTTGGGATACCTGGGTGCCCCAGTCAGTTAAGCAGCTGCCTTCAGCCCAGGTCATGATCCCAGAGTCCTGGGATGGATCCATGCTTCAGGTGCCCTGCTCAGCTGAGAGCCTGCTTCTCCCTCTCCCTCTGCCTGTTGCTCTGCCTACTTGTGTTCTCTATCTCTCTGTCAAATAAATAAAATCTTTAAAAAAATGATGTAGTGTCCTTCTGTATCTCTGACTACAGTCTTTAGATTAAAATCTAATTTGTCTGGGGGCACCTGGGTGGCTCAGTTGGTTGGGCGACTGCCTTCGGCTCAGGTCATGATCCCGGAGACCCGGGATCGAGCCCCACATCGGGCTCCCTGCTCAGCGGGAAGCCTGCTTCTCCCTCTCTCACTCCCCCTGCTTGTGTTCCCTCTCTGGCTGTGTTTCTCTCTGTCAAATAAATAAAATCTTTAAAAAAAATAAAATAAAATCTAATTTGTCTGATATGAGAATCACTACCCCAGCTTTCTTTAAAGGTCCATTGGCATGAGAGATGGTTCTCCATCTCCTCACTTTTAGTTTGGTTGTATCTTTAGATTCAAAATATGTTTCTTGTAGATAGCATACAGACAGGTCCTGTTATTTTATCCAGTCTGCAATCCTGTGCCATTTTATTGGAGCATTTAAGCCATTCATGTTGAAAGTGATTATTGAAAGTTACATTTTTATTGGCATCATGTTGACTGTGAAGCCCTTGTTTGTATAGATAGCCTCTGTAAATTTCTGTTCTGTGTTATTCTTGGGTTTGTTCCTCTTTTGTAGAACCCCCCTTAATATTTCTTGTAGTGCTGGCTTGTTGGTCACATAATCTTTTAACCCTTACTGGTCTTGGAAGCTCTTTATCTCTCCATCCATTCTGAAAATCAGCTTGCTGGGTACTTTATCCTTGGTTGCATATTTTTTCATTTAATTTCCTGAATATGTCTCACCAGCCCTTTCTGGCTTTCCAGGTTTCTATGGACAGGTCTGACATTATTCTGAAGGTCCTCCCTCTATATGTAAGGGATCTCTTCCCCTTAGCTGCCCTTAAGACATAGTCTTTGAATTTATGATTTGTAAATTTCACAATTATGTACCTGGAGGTTTTTCTAGCTTTATTGATCTTGCAGGGTGTCCTCTCTGCCTCTAGGACATGAACACTTATTTCATTCCCCATATTAGAGATATTTTCATCCTGGATTTGTTCAACTATATCTTCTAGTCTCTCTCTCTCAACTCTCTCAGGGATTCCAGTAATTCTGATATTGGAGCGCTTCATAGCATCATTTATTTCCCTAATTCTATGTTTATGTGATTTTAGCTATTTGTTCCAAGACTTCTCCTGCTTCTCCTTCTCCATAAATCTGTCTTCTAGAACCCTAATGCGATCTTCTGCTTCACTTACCATAGCTGTTAGAGTATTTAGATTAGATTGGATCTCATTGATAGCATTGTTAACCTCTGCCAGGTCAGCTTTCACTCAGCTCTTAAAGAGTCTATCTTGCTACTAATGGTCTTTTCCAACTTAGCCATTGCTTGGATAATTGCTACCCTGAATTCCATTTCTGTCATATTGTTTCTATCCATATCCAGTAGTTCTGTGACAGGGCTTGCAGTCTCTTGAGTTTTTCTTCCGTTACAGTCTGGTATTCCTCCCTGCTCACTCCTATGCTATCCTTCTTTTATCATTCACAAGCATTTTCTCCAGAAAATCTCTTGCATGCCTAATCCCATATTAGCATTTTCTTCTCTGAGAACCCAAACATATACAGCGGGTACCAGGAGGGTTTAAAAAACCAGAACTTTGAAAGGGTTTAGGAGCTGGTTACTCATCAATTAGCAGAGGACCTGAATGCCATGTGGGACATCAATAAATGCTGGAAAAAAATGCAGACCACTTATTGAAGAGTTCATCAGCAGTGCCTTGAGAAAATGTTCTGGTAGAAGGGAACACTTTTACTAATATAAAGTTCAGGTATTTGAGATATTTGGGAAGTCCTTACAATGACATCAAAGTTAGATGATTATTCCTATGTTGATCAATGGCCTGCAGAGGGATACATTGATACTGAGGATAGTTAATAAGCAGTGAAAATCTAAGTACAAAATCTAGAGAACTTATTTTATAGCTTACAAGAAAGCCTTTCTCCCCATCAGTGGTAAAGAGAATGCAGCTAAAGGGCAAACTGAGGATCTGACAGGATCTTAGAATTACAAAGATGTGTAAATGTTCAGCCAAGGCAGATCTTTGATACTATTTTATGACTCCTAGTTGGAAAAATTTGGGCCACTGAAATGTGATGGAGACATCTGAGTACATATTCCTCAGGATTTTAAATATTTGACCTGTGTGAACCTTCAGGGCTTTCACAAGAGGACCAAGATCTTGAAATAAGAGCTAATACTTCTCCAGCATAAGAGGAAACTAGAAAAGCCATCTTCCCCTCTCCTCCATGAAAAAAAAAGTATTCACATTAGGAGGAGCTCTCACCTCTATTCTAGTTGTCAGGTCAAAACAAGGAGTAAATTTCAGTGCAACTAGCTTTGGATACTCTTGACTTGATGAGTATAAAGACATTTACATCCCCCAAGAAGCTTAAGAAAGAGCAAATCTGTATGTCAATATCCAGGAGAGTACTCTTGGTTCTAGATTTTAAAGGTTCATGATTCACTGATCTGGAATATGAGACTGTATAATCAAGGATTTATTGACTGGAGGGACACTTTCTTGTTACATGGGCTTCAATACTCTGGCATAAACCACACAGGATGTGGCAAATTGATGTGCTGTTGGCATGACCCTTAGAATTCTAGAGAAAGTAAGGGTCCATGGTAAATAAAGAGAAAATGCCTGGCAGATGGTATTGAAATAAATAAGAAATGGGTATGCCATACATATAATTGGAGCCGAGAAGCCTCCCTTCCAGAGAATTATGCCCTTCAGAAGGTCCCAGAGTTAACCCCAATCATCAAGACCATTAGGAACATCTTACTAAGAAGAATATTATCAAGATAGTCAGTGATGACTGTTCATGCAGGTCAGGACTGATCTTCACCCATTAATAGTAATGGGAATAATGGAACCATAAAGTAATGGGTCATATGACAGTACTTAAATGCCATCAGTTAGGGTTCTGTAATCACCATGATGGCTGTCAAGGTTGGAGGTTGAGGTCCATGAAACATGGAGAATTACGGAAATGGTTAACAGAGCATTGTGTATATAGGGTCAAACTATAAATTCTGCTTAATATCTACACTCAAAATAAGGCATTAATGAAGGAGCAGGGGGCTACAAAAAACTATTCCTAAAATAGACAAACTCCCTTCTCTGGTCCTGGACCTAGGACATTTTTAAGAACTAGAATTTATTTACTGAATAAATGGCTTGGTCCTAGGAGAAGGATCAGCAACTTCATAGCAAGTATAGAATACGATGATTTCCTAAATCTATCTCTAGTGAGATCTGTGATCATTTATGCGGGTCACTTTATACTAAAGAAAGTATATATGCAGACATTTGAAGATGGTTGAACAAAATTTTGAATTGACATTAACCCAAAGCATTAACCTTTTGTTAGAATGGACAATTATACAGGAGCCTGAAATAAATGGAGTCCTGTTTTATAGTGGTTTCACTGGATCCACGGATCCACCCAATAGTCTTCCTACACACTTAGAAACCATAATTGGGGTTTAACCTCTTTGGAAGTTGGATTAATTCCAATCCTGTATCCTTGGTGTGAGAGTTACAGAGTACATAGTGCAAAAGTCTAAGTGGAAAACTATGAAATTGCTTCCTGTCCTAGCCAAGAGAATAAATAAAAAATAATGCCTCCTGGAATGGATATGTAATTAGTCCCATCTTTATAAAACTAAAAGATGCAGAAGTGATGGTCTTATATCTTTGCTTAATTCTCCAGTTTTGCCCTACAGTAATGGAATGATTCTAGGGAATTTCTGAAAGGTACTCCAACTCATCCAGCAGTAGCCTCAATTACAATTTCTATACTGAAATAGAAATATATATATATCATTGCTAGAGATAATTAGCAAAGTTTTTTTTTTAATTAATTAATTTATTTATTTATTTAATAATTAGCAAAGTTTTAAGTGCATTATATATAGGCCCTGGTTTAACAAAAGGATTATTTTTTATAATGATCAGGAAAAGGATAGAAGGATAGGAAGCAGGTCATATTCACATGGAATATTGTCACAATACAGTCAAAAGAGATTTTTGTGCATTTCACAGAACATTTGGTTAATTAATTACATTGATGTGATCATGTTGGTCAGGCAGTACAGACAAATGATGGCTAGTATATGAGAAGCACTGGTATAAAACATGCACTTTAGAGAGTAGAAAACAAACCTTATGAATATTCAGAGATATGCCATTTGCAGATATTTTTCCCACTAAATTTCTTGTCTATTTAATCCTGCTTGACTTTCGCTCCTCAGGAGTTTCAAATTCACAAAGGCATTTACCAAAAAAGCATCATCTTACTTAATAGTTAGAGATGAGAGCATTTTCTTTCATGATTGGAGAAAAGGTAATAATGGCTATACCTAATACTGGTATTCAAAGTGCAATTGGAGGTCATATACAGTACAAAGAAACAAGAAAAATTAATACAGAGTCCAAAGTTTGGAAAGGAAGGAATAAAAATATTATTTATTTGTTCTCAATATGATTACATGTAGAGTCTCCTAAATCCTTAATCATTTTTTTATTAGAATGAATATGCTAACTTAGCAATTACAGAATACAAATACACCATATAAAATTAAATTGTTTTTATGTTCTGGCATTGAACAACTAAAACTGTTATTTAAAAATTCAAAACCTTGGGCGCCTGGGTGGCTCAGTAGGTTAAAGCCTCTGCCTTCTGCTCAGGTCATGATCTCAGGGTCCTGGGATCGAGGCCAACATCCAGCTCTCTGCTTGGCAGGGAGCCTGCTTCCTCCTCTCTCTCTGCCTGCCTTTCTGCCTACTTGTGATCTCTTTCTCTGTCAAACAAAGAAATAAAAAATCTTTAAAAAAAATTCAAAAACTATAAGGTACTTAGTGGTTGATTTAATAAAGACAAGCAAGAGTTCTACATATAATACAACAAAATAAGAGAAAATAAGAACAAAAAGAATAAAAACAAGGAAATGAATAGACATATAATGTTAACTGATGAGAAGCAATATTAGCATGTCTATTGTTCCTGAAATTTTCTGTGAATTTAATCCCAGTCTAACTGAAAATTTATAAACTCCTTGGGAAAATTGAAATACTTATCATAAAATGTATATAAAAAGAGACTAAGATAGCAAAAATAATATTTTAAATGATGTACAAGACTAGAAAACTTATATTAGCTTATTTAAAAATATTCTATAGGGGCACCTGGGGGGCTCAGTTGGTTAAGTGACTGCCTTCAGCTCAGGTCATGATCCCGGACACCCGGG
The DNA here is from genome assembly GCA_004023965.1 of Spilogale gracilis. Taxonomy (NCBI): domain Eukaryota; kingdom Metazoa; phylum Chordata; class Mammalia; order Carnivora; family Mephitidae; genus Spilogale; species Spilogale gracilis. The sequence continues at coordinate 57,959 of PITA01004980.1, read as the reverse complement.
ATCGAGTCCCACATCGGGCTCCCTGCTCCGCAGGAAGCCTGCTTCTCCCTCTCTCACTCCCCCTGCTTGTGTTCCCTCTCTCACTGCGTTTCTCTCTGTCAAATAAATAAAATCTTAAAAAAAATAAAAATTAAAATTAAAAAATAAAGTATTCTATAGATCTAGAATAATCAAAGCATTGTGTATTGGCATAGAAATAGATATATAGTTCAGTGGAAAAAAAAATGAAAAACTCAGAAGCCCCAAATATAGCTCTTCACAGATAAGGTCCAATGAGTTTTGACCATTAAGCTAAAGCAATTAAGAGATACAGGAAAACTTTTTCAACAAACAGTGCTAGAATGTCAAATATCTAGAGAGAGAAAAAAAAAAAAAACTTGGTATTTATCTCACACTACTCCCTAATAGGTAAAAATTATTTAAAACATAAAGCATAAAAGGTATAGAACTAATGTTTTTAGGAGAGAGAGAATGACTTTGCCGTTTGAGTAAGGAAAGATTTCTTTTTGACAAATATCTGATTTCACTTTCACTGACCTATACCTTTTCATTCTATTGACTTGTCCAGGAAAATGTCACCATCAATTTCTACCTACTAATTTTACTTATTCTTCAAAATTCTATAAATACATCTCTTTCCTTAAGTATTTCTGTCCCACATTCTTTTCTTCACGTATGTCCATCTCCCTCTCTGTTCTCATTGTAGTTTGTTCACTTTTATTACTGCAGTATTTTCACACAGGCAGAATCTATTCATTAATTTGTGACCTAACTTATTACCTAGAATGCAGTTTCTTTCTTTTTTTTTTTTAATCGATTTTATTTATTTGACAGAGAGAAACACAGCCAGAGAGGGAACACAAGCAGGGGGAGTGAGAGAGGGAGAAGCAGGCCTCCTGCCGAGCAGGGAGCCCGATGTGGGGCTTGATCCCCGGTCTCCGGGATCATGACCTGAGCCGAAGGCAGTCGCTTAACCGACTGAGCCACCCAGGCGCCCCTAGAATGCAGTTTCATCTCAAAATATGACCTTCAAAAAGCCTAAGATGCCTGTATTTTGTTATTTTAGTCCACATGGTTTCATATTTTTCTTTTCAGAATTATTTTATTTAACCCTAATTTTTAGAAACAAGTATAACAATAAAATGGTGAATAAGATGGAAATAGTAATAAGAAAAGCAAATATGGTCAAGGAAGTAATGAAAGCCCAGAGGTACACACTGGCATTAAATGGGAAAAAGTTAGGAGGTGCAATACATTTAAAACATAAAGTAAATACTATAATTTCAAGCACATACCCTTTATAAAAACACAATTTTAAAATAAATATAGTGTGCCAAAATTTGTAGTAAATAATAGGAAAAACTGAAGCTATAGACTCATTACCAAAGTCATTCATTTATTCACTCATTTATGCATTTATTGATTTATAGATTCAAAATATGTATGTTCCAAATAAATTCCTGAGGCTAAACTTTGAATTTAGGGAGATAGTTAAGTAAATGTAGATAGATTTTTTTTTTCTAGTTTTGTGAGACATGATTGCTTATCACTATAAAACTTTAAGGCATACAGCATGGTAGTTTGACTACATATACTATGAAATAATCAGCAAAATGGATTCTGCTAACATCCATATTCTCATATAGATATGGGGGAAAAAAAGGAAAAAACATTTGTCCTTGCAATGAGAAATCTTAGCATATACTCTCTTAAGAACTTCCTTATATACCATAGAGTACTAATATATAGAGATGATAAATAGATGATAGATAGATGATAGATAGATGATAGATGATAGATAGATAGATATAGATAGATAGATAAATAGATAGATATAGATATATAGATATATATGGTGATATATATATATAGATGATAGATAGATATAGATATATAGAGATACATATAGATGATGATAGATAAATGATAGATAGATGATAGATAGATAGATAGATAGATAGATAGATAGATAGATAGATAGATGATACATAGATAGGTATAGATAGATATAGATAGATATAGATAGATGCCAAAATTTCTTTATCCACTCAACCATTGATGGTCACGTAGGTTGTTTCTATGCCTTGGTTCTTTCAAATAATGCTGCTATTAACATGGGGTGCAGATATCATTTGGAGTTAGTGCTGTTTTCATTTATTTTGGATGTATTCCCAGAAGTGGATTTACTGGATCATATGGCAGTTCTATTTTTAATTTTTGTGAGGATCCTCTGCGCTCTTTTCTTTTTTCTTTATTTATTTTTAAGATTCTATTCATTTATTTGAGTAAGAGAGAAAATGAGCAAGAGAAAAGCATGAGTGGTGGTGTGGGAGGAGCAAAGGGAGAGGGAGAAGCAGACTCCCTGCTGAGCAGGGAGACCCATGTGGGGCTAGATGAAGGCTTGATGTGTGCCTAAATCCAGGCACTCCAGAATCATGACCTGATCCAAAGCAGATGCTTAATGGACTAAGCCACCCAGGTGCCCCCTCTACGCTATTCCACATAGTGGCTGTACCAATTCCCACCAACAATGAACAAGGGTTCCTCTTGTCCACATCCATGCCAGCATTTGTTATCTCTTCTCTTTTTGATGACCATGCATGCTAACAGGTGTGAGATGTTAGCTAACTGTGATTTTAATTTGCATTTCCCTAATGACTAGTGGCATTAAGCATCTTTGCATTTACCTTTTGGCCTCTTCTATGTTTTTTTTGAGAAATGTCTATTTAGATCTTTTGCCCATTTTTAATTTGAGTTATTTGGGGGTATTTCTGCTATTGCTATAAGTTTATATATTGTTATAAGTTTATTTTACATAATTTGGATCATAATATTTTATAATATACATGTCTTTCAAACATTTTTTCCCATTTCATAGGCTGTGGTTTACCCTTTGTTGATTGTTCTTTTGCTAGGGAGAAGTCTTTTAGTTTGATGTAGTCACTCTTATTTTTTATTTTGTACCTTGTGCATTGTCATATCCAAAAATTTATGGCTAAGATCCACATTAAGGAGCTGTATTCCTGTATTTTCTTCTGGGAGTTTTATTGTTTCAGCTCTTACAGGTAGTCTTTAATCCATTTCAAGTGAATTTTTGTGAGTGGTGTAAGATAGAGGTCCAGTTTCATTCTTTTACATATGAATTTCTAATTATCCCAGCATCATTTATGAAAGAGACTGCCATTTCTCCACTGAGTATTTTTGGCCTTCTTATCAACTATTAGTTGACTGTATAGGCTTAGGTATATTTCTGGGCTCTCAGTTCTATTCCATTAGTCTACTTGTCTGTTTTTATAACAGTACCATATTATCTTGATGACTATGGCTTTTTACTCTAACTTGAAATCAGGAAGTGTAATGTCTCCTGCTTTGTTCTTCTTTCTTAGGAATTCTTTGACTATTTGTAGTCTTTGGTGATTATATACTTTTATATAGGATTATATGTATAAACATACAGTCACATATATATACATATATACACTAAATATGTATATATATATGCATATAAACATAAATGAAATAGAAATACTGAATATTGTACATTATGTATTATATATATATATCCCAAAGGAGAACAGAGGTTACTTATTAAGATCTTATTAGAGCATGGGAGTGAGTCACAATCATTGTGTTTTCAAGAGTCAAAGGGAAGAAGAGGAGTGGGTAAGCTTTATAGTGAGTTAGCAAACATATTTATTTATCACAGATTGACTCTGAGTCAGAAATAGGTCAAAAAATAGGGAAGCCAGCCATCAATGATCAAGTCCTGACTATTCTTGCGTAATTTCTATAGAAGTCATAGTTTTGGGGCACCTGGGTGGCTCAGTTGGTTAAGTGACTGCCTTCGGCTCAGGTCATGATTCCAGAGACCCGGGATCGAGTCCCACATCGGGCTTCCTGCTCAGCGGGAAGCCTGCTTCTCCCTCTCTCACTCCCCCTGCTTGTGTTCCCTCTCTGGCTGTGTTTCTCTCTGTCAAATAGATAAAATCTTTAAAAAAAAAAAAAAAAGAAGTTGTAGTTTTGCTTCCTGGTCTAATTGGTACAGGGGTGATGGGTCAGAGGTCTTTGATCATGTGAAGTCTGGCCATTTCCCACTGGTGTCCTATCACACACAACTGCATTTAGACTCTCAAAAAAAAATGCAATTCACTAGCATCATGACAATTATGATAAAAGTAAAACAAATATTCCTACTAAGATGCTCTGGAACATGAAACTCTAAACGTCCTACCCAGGCCAAGAGAACAAATCCCAAAATCTGTGAGGATCAACCTTTGAGAACCAAGTAGCTTTTTCCTTAAAGTTATGCACAGACCATTCTACTTTGTCTGTTTCATTGGTTCCTGTAATCAAGACCAGTTAACAAAAAAAATTTAGAATGATGTGATTGTCTTTCACTATTCATGCCAATGAGTTAACTGATCTATATGCTATGTATATAATCCAAAAATTGTATTTTTAATAATTTCTGTGAAAGTTAATGATAAGATTTTTTTTTTAAAGCTTTTGTTTATCTGAGAGAGAAACACAGCCAGAGAGGAAACACAAGCAGGGGGAGTGAGAGAGGGAGAAGCAGGCTTCCTGCTGAGCAGGGAGCCCAATGTGGGGCTTGAACCCAGGACTCCGGGATCATGACCTGAGCCAAAGGCAGTCGCTTAATAACTGAGCCACCCAGGTGCTCCAATGATAAGATTTTTATATTGTTTCTATTTGTATGCTTTTCACTGTTCGGGACATTATTCTGATTATTCACATAAACAAGTAAGTTATTAACTAGGAAGAGTGCCTAAATAATTAATGTGATCCCCTTTTGGTGCCTGTATCTGAAATTAAATTTACAGCCTATGTAATTTGTAGAATTAGTGTCTTTGTATACATATAACTCTCAGATTACTATTCTTAAAGAGTGTAATATTTTAGTCTGACAAACACAAGACTGGATCTGATCGCAGAGAAAATAATGTACAATAGGGGCACATGGAGATTCAGGAAAAAAGGAGTTACTTACAACATGATGTCCAAATCAAGGTCATGCATTAGCTGAGTTACATATTTGGATCTACATTAAGTAGAAAGAAATTGGCTCATCACTCTATAAAGTTTGCTAAATTAAAATTTAGAATAGTTTAACATCTGATTAATAAATAATAGTAACTTTCTTTTTCTAAGAGAGAGGTATACCAGACATGTTCACAGGTTGGTTTGTTTAAGATCATCTGCCCAGAGAAGCATAAGTCGAAATGGCATGGCTGTGATTCTTTCGGTATATATGTAGTTCTATTTCCAAGATCAAGATGTCAGCTGAATTAATTTCATTATTAGTACTCTCTCAACTTGTAGATGGCCATCTCTTCCCTATGTCTTAACATGGTCTTCCTTATGTGTACCTCTATATCCTAACTTAAAAAAATAATAATAATAAGGGCACCAGCCGTTTTTGATTACTGACAACACTAGTGACCTCATTTAACCTTAATAACATCTTTAAAGGACTATATCTAAATACAGCCACCATTCTTGGTGGTTGGGACTTCAACATGTGAATTTTGGAGGGACACAATTCAGCCTTTACCAAGACTCAAATCAGGTTGGTGAAATTATGTGTTATTAGAGGCACTTATAAGAATTAAGATTGTAATGAGTACATGTAAGTAGCTTGGTTTTTCTGGAGTAGGAGAAGATTTAGATTTAGAAAGCTCATTGAGAGATAACAGTAGTCAATTGAAAATTTTTCTTGAGCATCGAACATTTAAAGTTGTGTCTTAACCCACCCACATTTAATTGTTGGCCACCTTTTCATGCAGATCTAACTATCAGCAACCTCTGGAAGGCAGGAAACCAGAGATCTTTGGGTCCAGGTCAAACTTTCAAGGTAAAAAGAAATGAAAGAGGAAGAGAATCACTTCTGGTTTCATTGGTGACCAACAGCTACTTTGTCCAAATGGAGGCTGACTTGGTGAAAACAGCAATGGCCTAAGACCCATTCAAAAAGGCCTCTAAGGTCTATTTCTGCACTCTAACTCATTAATATTCTTTTAGACACCACAACACAAAATAAGAATACAAAAGAACAAAAAGGAAAAAGAAGAAATGCCCTGCTTCCACCATGAATTCTCAAATTAACAGGAACCAATAACAAAATCCAACAAACAGACTAAGAAAATAAAGATCAGAACCAGTGCTGTCCTATGTAAATGAAGACTCAACAAGATGTGAGAAGCAAATCAAAGGGTGCCTACCCTGCTGAAACTATGTCCAGAGTAACATGACATCTTGACACCAGTCTCTAGGAAACCTGTGGAAATAAATGAAGACCACTAAAATGAATACAGTCTTTTTTATTGAAACTTGCTACAACAAGTGTCAGATTTAATCATCAGCATTTTACAAAGATTTGAAAGCAGTGAGGAGAGTGGGAAAGCTTTATAGTGAATGAAAAGAAAAGTTCCGTGCATGCCAAAGTTGGAGGTTGTTGGCATGGGAAAGGTGGAAGCCAGGTAAGTAGAAATTGGGCATACTGTGTGATTGCTTTGTGGAAGGTATTTGGTTTCTCTGTTTTTCTAAGTTGAAAGTATGGGCAAAAACAGGAAAATTTGCAATTATTAAGCCAAGTCTAACCATCTTGGGATGATTAATGTAGGGGTGGTGTTTGGCTTCTGGACTGATTTCTTCAGTTACAGAGTTTCTTCTTAGGCTGGTTCCTCAAGACACTGTGAGTCAGGGTCCTATTGTCATATGTGCTCTGGAAATTGTCTTTTAGTATACTGAGCCTCTCATGTATCATATAGGACATATGTTTTTTAATCCAAGCTTCTTTCTCTTTTTATCTATCATCTGTCTGTCTGACTATCTAGATAAACACACATGCAGACACTATCTTCCATCCAACTCCATATAGTTCTCTCTCTATTCAAAAGTATATAACCAAATTGTATAGATTATTTGAGAATTATAGGAGGATTTCTGAGGAAAATTTCTGAACTAAGTTTCTATGTGTGGCTTGAGGAAAAAGGCAAAGCTTTGCTTAAACAGTAAAACAAAAAAAAAACAAAGCAGTGTGTGGAATCTAGTTAAAGAGAGAAAGAGAAAGGATATTTTCTGGTAAGATTAGGATGCATGAGCAAAGCCATTCAGATTGTTAAATAAAATTGTTTGCAGGAACATAAAATCAGTGAAGTGTGTTTAAACATAAAGAGAGGCTAGAGAATGGATGGACAAGTGGGCAATAGCTATACCATGGATTATCTGGTTAAGGAGCTTATGATTTGATCTTCATATAATGGAAAGACACTAAAACTTTAAAAAGGAATAGTGACTTAATATGAATGTCCTATAAAGAAATTGCCTAGAGGACACTGGATGATGGATTTCACTGGGTCACTATATAAACAAAGAAAGCATGTTTTAAGTTTGTTTAAGGATACTCGAGTGACAAGTGCCTGAAAAATGAATGTGGAAGGTAAGAGAGATGAGAGTAAGAAGCAGAATCAGAAATCAGTTAGGAAGTAAAGACAAAGGGACTTTGTGATTCAGAGTGGAGAGGGACAGGGAGGAGTTTGGATGAAGTACAAATCACTGACACAGCTAGGGAGTGCAGGACAATGGAGTAACTAATGATGTTGTTTCATGTTGAATCTGTTAGAGTTTACTTTTCCCGTGAGAGGGCTAGGAAAATATTTTCAATAAATATTTGTATGCAATCTCAAATTAAAGGAAGATGTAAGAGAAGAGGCTAAGAGTTTGCAGGAGAAAGCTGACACCATTACAGAGTTAATGAAACTAGGTAAAGTGGAAAATGACAGTACATGTCCCTGTATATGTTTATATAGAATTATTTCCTTCCTCCAAAATAGCACTTACCACACAGCTCTAGATTTTTAAGTGGTTATTTAGGTGCCTAGTGTATAAAATCCTGTTGGCATTTTACAGGAGGGAGTTTAATATCATGTTTACCATTCTAATTACAGTGCCTCACATAACCCTAGAATGCTTTAATAGCTTAATATTTTAAATAAATCAATGAATAGAGAAATGGATGACAATATAATCTTGCAGCAAGCACAAATTTAAAGGATATAGGCGGAGAGGGGGACACATAAAAATGACCATGAAAGAATGGATGAGAAAATGAGAAGAATCGCACAAGTGTGGTATCAAGGAAGGTAATGGAAGAAAGAATTTAAAGAGGTAAGTAATAAACTCTGCAGTTCAAATGGAACAGAAAAGCCTCAGTAAGTAAGAGCCTAAAATCAATTGGCTTTGACAACAGGATATTTGGAGATAGTAGCTAGAATTATTTCCATAGAATGAGAAAGGCAACACCAGAATGCAGTGGATTGTGATAGACAGCAAATGGAAGAGAAAATTAAGACAGAGTTTGTGGTGTACTCTTAAGAACATGAGATTTGAAAAAGTACAGAAATTATAGGGTGGTTATAGAAAGGCCAGGATCAAATAATGTATTTTGTTTGCAATTTTGTACCTAGGAAATTTGCACATACTTTTAAGCTAAAAGGAAGTATAAGTAAAGAGAAAGATAAATTGAAGATGCAAGAAGGACAAAAAAAAAAGGAGTAACTAATAAGGCCAATTTCCTGTGGAGAGGAAATGTCTTTAGCAAAGAAAATAAAGGAGGTAAACAAGAGTATGGATGAAAAAGGCTATTTACAGATCCTTAGGAAGAGATTTGAGGATGGACAGGAGGAGTAAAAAGCCATCATACCTGATAATCTCATTATCTTATGGGCTAGGATTTGATTCCACATATTCTGGTTTTAAATTCATATTACATCTCAGCATAAAACTAAGTATATACAGATATTTGGGGATTGGACCAGAATTAGAAAATAAGACAAGGTCAATTATTCCCACACTCAGGCATCTGGCAGGTCCTATTTGTTACAATGGCAACAATGTATTCTCTCATCTCCTATCCCTTTGTTAACAACTTGATGTTGATACTTCTCCAACTGAGAGATTGGATTTGTTTCCTGATCTAGTATCTGAGGGAAGATGTGACTACTCTTAAAGTTAAGTAATATGAGGTAATGTAAACAAAAGTAGTATAGCTGCCTGTTTTCTTGGGGCATTCATCCTTGGAACCCAGCTACCACCATGTTTGGAGAGAGCCTAGGCCATTCAAAGAAGTCATGGATGGCCCTGGGACTCCCAATTCCAGCTGATCTCCTACCTAACAACCAGCTCCAGTTTGTGAGCCACATGAATGTGCTGTTTGGAAGTAGACTGTCCAGCCCTTGTGGAGTTGCCCAGCTGTGGCTGCATGAAACAAAGACGAACCTTTCTCTGTAAGCCCTATCTACACCGCAGACGCACAAGCTAAATAAATGGCCATTGTTTTAAGCGACTGAAATGTGACTGTGTTATGAGCAATATTTACTTAGAACAACAGCATTACATATGTTCCATTAAACAGTTTTATGCAGGATAAAGCCAAAAAACTCAAGGCTCACGAAGAAGTAGAAGTAGAACCCTGACCATCCATCTTTTAGTAAATACTTAATTTATGTATTCTGATGACAATTTAGCTAAAATACATTATTGTAAAGCATTATATAGGATTTTTTTAAAAAATGTTTATGGCTATTAGACTTGAGAAAATAACTATAGTAGAACACACGATTAAAAATAAATTCTAAGAAGAAAGATAAGGAACAGAAAAGAAGATATGATTATGACTTAACAAGTTCACTGAGCAAAAGATGGAGTTATTAGTGAAGGATGAAAGATAAAAGGTAAGAAATATAGAGACAAAGGTAGTGGGGTTAACAATCTGGAAAAACATCAAAGCATCAAAACTAAAAAGGAAGATGTGTCTATTCAAAAAGTGAATCTATTACTCAGATAGTAAGGCCAATACTGTGGGTGTTTTGAAATCAAAGCAGTTTCATTTAAACACCTAAAAATGGAGAAGAAAACCATGTAGAAAAATGTGAAGAACAGAGTTGAAAGGAAATAACAGGATTGATATATCAGCCTTTAGATATTTAAATAAAGTCATATAGAATAGTTTCAACACACTCTCAAAAGATCCTATAAACCATTTTTAAATAGAAATTGTTACTTTGAAATGTGTCCTATTATTCAGATATTCTTTAGTTAATAGCTAATTGTATAGAGAAATATTGAAAGAAAAGTCTATTTCTATTATATATGGAAGGAATTTTAGAGATTATAAAAATATATAAAAGAAAAAGGAAGAGAAACATTTTCCTGTGTACTATAATATGAAAGGAAGATTTAAATAATTAACAAATTCAGGAGAGAAATTAATTTTATAGAAGTATATTAACAAAGTAAGTTTTTTAAATGTAATCAAAATAATTTATTGATCTATTGAATTTATTAATCTATTAATTTAATGGATATTCTATAAGTAAGTGAGAATATCTGCCAGCTATTTTAATATTTATCAAGTTACTAAAAATGAACTTGAAGTATATCTCTGGAGAAAATTTCAAATGATAAAATATTTTATTTAAATAAGAAACAATAGCCTTTGCCTCAAACTGTGAGATTTCACAGAGTTTTGTTTTACTTAGAACACTGTATATTTCCAATATATTAATGTATTAGAGGCTCAATTATAAATTGAGAGAGATATAATAAAGCTATGAAAGTAAATACATTGTCTAATTAGAAATGAGACTGACAACTTGTACATTTCATAAAATAATTGACTATTAGGAGTCCAGTGAAGAACAAAACTTTGACATGCTATTGCATTAACCTCAAACTATTGGTAAGGATTCTAAAAGGATAAGAAAGCTTCTGGTTCTTGCAAATATTATTATACTTACAATTATGATTATTCTCACATTGTAAATGTGATCGAATAGTCTTGAGGCATCAAACTTTTGGTTTGGGGGTCTCCCATGACATATCAATTGAAATCTCAACTAAGGGATTTGAAGTAAAAAAAGAAACAAAAGACAAAACCCTCAATAATAAGTACAATTAATTAAACAGTAAATTTCATAGAGCATGCCTACTACATCACATCATATAGTGCCATAAACATAAAAAACAATGCTTGCATATTATTGTCATGACCCAAAATTATTTAATTTTTCAATCTTTTCCTTATGTTATTAAAAACTATGAAAACTGTGTTTTCTAAGTCATGATCAGTTGCTTCTCTTTCAAACCAGACTGATCAGACTGACTGTTTTAGAACAGAAATATTTTGTACCTTAATATTAGCAGTTAACATCTGTATTACACTGTATAATTTGGTCATCAGATATTTTTTTCCTTCTCTGAAGTCACGATCACTGCAATATGGATTTCCTGATTTCTAAGAGTGGCAAACTTCCTTGGTCTTTACAACATCATTAGAAGACTTGCAGTTATTTGTACAACTAACTTACAATTTCTTTCCTAAAAATTATCACCTTAAGGTCTTAAGCTAAACAAATGAGATACTTATTGAGGATCTAAGAACCAGAAGATCCCATTATCATTACATATAAATAACAAAGAAATCACTGATCTTAAAAAAAGTGACATGATTGAAACTATCATGCTATTATATGTATTTTATTTATAAAACTCAAGCTATCTAAAGAAAAAGATAATCATTTAGTCAAGAAAATCCTTAAATTCATAGTCTCTAAAGTGTTCAGAGAGATTTTACTTTGCATTAATTTAGATATTTATCTGCTTTTGTGAGGAGATAGCAGGGTTAGTACAAGTAGGAAAAATATTTTTCACTTTCTACCATTTTATATATTTATTATATGAATGCATTAATTGTGCAAAAATTAAGAAAATAATTTGAAAAAGAGGACGACAACCACAAATCACTGTTAATGTCTAATACAAACCTGTTTCCCTGCCTTTCTGAGTCACACCATAATTAAAAAGTGAAGACAAATCAGTGTCTGAGCTTGAAAGATCAGTAATAGGTGACTCAAGAAAATAATATGTGAAGAGTGTTGGGGGGGATAAATGTGCTCTGTGTCCCAGTGGGTGCTGGCATCAATCCACTTTTTCAGTCACTGAGGTAATTACAGTAATATTTAGGAATGCTCCCAAACTTTTGTAATCAGTGGATATTTAGCTATTTTCTAAAAAATCAATAATAATAAAAAGAGATAAGAATATCCTATCTGAATTTCGTTTATTTTAATAAAGAAGATTATTCAGTATAATGGAAAATAGGTATCAGATAAAACACTAGGGTTTTGCTTTTAAACAGCATGACGATTGTTTGGAAATACAAGCTAAATTTAGTCAGATATGGATTAATTCAGAACTGGAAAAGTCAGTGGCTCTACAGTTGCCAAACAGAAGAGACAAGAATCAAGTCCCAATTTTGTCTGTGTAGGTATCCTGGGGAAGTTAAAGAGCTGAACATGTTTGGCTCTTTTTAAATATATCCTGAGCTACCTAGTAGCTCTACTGACTTAAAAGCTGTAGAACTTTACTGGCTTTACTGCTTTTTTGTGTGAATTGATCTACCACTACCCAAAATTGTAAACAAATTCTTCTTTGTAATGAGCTTGTTATCATTTAGAGTTAAACAATACTCACATATATATTTACATTATCAATTCATATAAGGGCCAAAGCTTATTTTCACTGGTGCTTGCTTAAGTAAAATCTCCTTATTTTAGTGGCATTTATAAAACTTTCATTTCTCTTCTGGACATGTTTCAAAATGGTTACTTTACCCCTCCCCCTGCCCCAAACATGAGACTCTTAGATCTCAACCTAGAGAAACCGGTGGGGTTCCTGGAGGTAAAAGAAAGACTAGGTGCCCAGGAATTTCTCACTCTCAATCTAGTCCACGCTCAGGTTCCAGCAATTCAGGAAAATTATTATCTAAGAATTTTTTTCTGTTTATGGCTCACAAGTACTATTGCTTTAAACAAAGTAATCTCAATTAGGAGTCTGTGTTTTGCCCATCTCTCCACATATGGAATTGATGGTTTGCTCTGTGACATCAATTTTCTGACGGATCAAAGAAAAGTCATTGATTTCCAGTTTGTTAGCTATTTTTCTTATTGAAACGGTAAGAGTGATGACCTCCAACCTTTTTATATGTCAGAGCAGGAAACAGAACTCTCCACACTAAACTTTGAATACTTTAAAATATTTTTTAAAGATAATTTTACCAAAAGGAAATAGATAGATATCAATGAATAGGCATATAAAACTGTATTTTAATTTTGTGCTCCTTAAGCACCTTCCAGTTTCTACATTATAACATAAGTATCAATTGGTTTTTAGTCATAGGCCTTGATATCCACACTTCTCTCTTCCCAGGCATATAAACATATTTTGAATTAAGACAATTATTAAATACCCTTAGGTCTTTAGAAAATATAACTTTTTAGTTTATATTTATTTCTATCATTTCTTTAAAATACTCATAAAATTTTTTTACAATGTAGACATTCTTTTATGATTTTTTATATTACAGGTTTGCCCTAATCACAACTTTTTCCCCAAGAACCGTAAATATTTTTCCTTTAAGAGCTATTATATTCCACACACAGTCCTCCAATGTACTTCCAAAAAAAAGTATGATTTCTTTTTGGTAAATTGTGAATATGAAAGAATCACAAACCTGTTTACTAAAACTTCTGGAAAAAGTAACTTACAATTTTATAAATATTGTTGATCAATATAAAAAAGGATGACAACACAGTAATTATAAAAAATATATATTATTTCTGTGATTCTTAATTGTATGGTGACTCAATCCAGCCTTCCTACAGTATCTGAAGTTGCCAAAAAAAGAGATTTTAGAATGTGACATGAGAAAGAGTGGTAAAAAATGATATATTTCACAGTTCAGTTCTTCTCAGACATTGCCTCGTTCTCCCAGAATCAATTACCTGGCTTCTATAGTGAGAAGAAAGAAAGGTAGGGATTTTGAGGGGTGCTAGAGTTAAAATAAAAACCTTTTCTCAACTTCCAAAGGAATATAAGTTTTTTAAGATTTGTTTTTAAAATTCTTTCTTTAAGTGTAAATTGTTAGTGTAGTCAGTTACAATGAAACATGCAACTAAATATGACATCTATAACATTGGAAAATGCCTTCATTATTTTAAAGTTCTGTGACTGGATTAATTGTTTAATCTGTTGTGTTTGGTTTCCATACTGCCACAACTGCAGATACAGCATCATTCATGTGGTTGAAATGAATTCCAGTGAAAACCCTTCATGAAGAATCCAAGGAAAGTGCAAAAGTAAGTAAAATGAATTTCAAGTAGAAAGCATATGGCATATGGGGGAAATGACAAAATCCAGAAGATTTGGATATTATATGGGTAAAAGCCAATGTTACTAGTGAAAAGCAAAAATTGCACTGTACAAAGTTAAACAGATAAGGAAAACTTTATTCAAGGCCATCACAATAGGGTGTAGAGACTTGAACTGTACCAAAGCAAAGAGTGGGAGAGGTGTGGTGGGGGAATCCAGACCATCTGGATTCGTTAAATGCACTTCCTCAAAGAAAGAGTAAATTTTCTTGTATCTTCATGATAGAAGGTAATTGCGCAACTTGGAGTAAGGCACCCATCAAAGTTGAAGCTATGCTTCTACTTCTATGTGCTCACAGAGATGGGGAGGCAGGGGGATTATCTCCCTTGTGATTATATTTCAAAGGACCCTTGGAAACATGGGAATCCCAGGTCCTTAAGAAAGAGAGTTTTAGGTTATAAAACTGGCAAGAGTTCTTCAGAAAGACATTTTCTCAAAGAGGTAGAAAAAGAATTTGCAATTACAAGTTTTCTAAGTAAATACACTAAGAAAAGAGAGGAGAGAGGTCTCTGTGGTTAGGTCACTTCTGGTGACTGGGAGGTCAGGAGCGTAGAGGCAGGAAGATATTTGTAGAAAACTTAGTCAAGAGCAGAGAAGTGTCAAGAATATCCTGGTTTTATAAAAACCAATAAGAGTTGCATGCACCTGTATTATTCTAAATTTTACATGAAATTATACTTATACATATGCATACCCTCTTTCAAAAAAATTAAAATAAATTACAAATGTTTTGTTCTTTAATTAAAATAACAGAAAAGATGTTGGTTGTTATTTTATATGCATTTCATACCATATATGCACATAAAGATGCATGCATTTTTATAATACATAAATTCATTCGAAAAAACATGACAAGTAAGCCCATTTCCCATTTTATATGCATATGTACATGTAAAATCTTAGACATATATTTAATCTTTAGTATATATATGTAATTTATATATATCCACATTTAAGATTTTATATATATTAAACTTATATATTATCTTAAGCCAATATCATTAAAACAATTATAAGCAATTTAGAGTAGAGATTACAGTTTTATTTGGGAAGATAATTATATGCAATTTTATGAAAATAAGAAGCTATTAATTCTACACAAGTATGGGACCATTGTGGTAAGGTGGTAAAATGTTTGCAATACAAACCCAGAAACATTTTGACTTATTTTATAGTGACATAAATATAATAAGTAAATATTAGTAATATAAATGATTTAAGAAGCATTAAAATGTAAATGGTTAGGGTTCTCATTTTCAGTGTATTATGATTCTAATTATTATATTTTCTTTGATTTTGTCCCTAGAATTTAAAGGAGGTAAGGTTTTTAACCATAATACATGTAACAAATATATTAATTACAGATGAATGCTTCTATCAATAATAAAAAATATGATTCTGGTAACTTTTTCTCCCCCACGTATTTCTTGGCTCCTTGTATTTAAACAAAACAATACAGTGCTTTGGTTTCATATCTTGTTCACATACCTGAAGTTGGCAAAGATAAGGAGGCATAAGATAGGACAAAGTCCTTCTGGTGAATATGGTTAGCTTCTACAGGCAGAATTGTTATATTGTTAAAAATCATATTTTATAATGGGATTATTACAGTGCTATGATCTTGCAGTTAATGGATAAAATAAAACTGGTAATCACTTTGCTCCTTTAAGTTTTTGGGTTTTTTTATAAGGTCAATATAAGAAACAACCTGGCACCCATCAGCATGCTAATGGGGAAACATGAAGTCGTCATAGATCCTAAATGGAATACTATTCACCAATATTTTAAAAAATTACAAGCACTCAGTATTGCTATGTTTTGCTTTGTTTTGTTTTGTTTTTTAGTATTGCTATGTTTTAAAAACAGTATGCTGAGTGAAGGAAGCCTTGTACCAAAAAGTAGATACTATATAAGCCTATGTACATAAAGTTCTTTAAAAGGCAAAATTCACCAATCTGTAGGAAGAAAAACTAGAACAATGAATGCCTAGGTCCTGAGACTGAGGTAACAGTTGGCTAGAGAGAGGCATGAGGGGAATTCTTGGGAAAGAATATACTGTGTATAGATTTTTGACAGCTTCCTGAATGTTCACTGAAACATGCAGTTTATTTTATGTAAAATAAAGACTTTAATAACATAAAATATGTTATGAATTATCTAATCTTTCAAGATTCTATTCAGCACATTGTTACAAATCGTTAATATATACCCTTAATAATACTAAGAGATGTCATAGAGAACAAAAACAGGAGCAAGTTATAAAAACAAGTTATAAACTATAATTTTTTTAAAAGATTTTGTTTATTTGACAGAGAGAAACACAGCCAGAGAGGAAACACAAGCACAAGGGCGAGTGAGAGAGGGAGAAGCAGGCTTCCCGCTGAGCAGGGAGCCCGATGTGGGACTCGATCCCGGGTCTCCGGGATCATGACCTGAGCCAAAGGCAGTCGCTAACCAACTGAGCAACCCAGGCATCCCGATAAACTATAATTTATGAAAGAAAAAAACAAAGAACTAATGAGCATATAATGTTCAAATTCATTAACTGTAATCCAAAATGCCATGAATACTTATTTGAAACTACAAATTCTGTCCCTTAGATTATTAGATTTTTATTATGTTTTTATCTTTATGATTTTTAAATAATAAAAGCTATGTTATCCAGGGCATGGGGAAATAGATAATCACATATGAAAATGTTACACGGAGTTACTTAAATGTGGGAATGAGTTGATAGTGTATATTAAAGACAAGTATACTCACATTCTTCTAAGAATTTAAACAAAACATTAAAATATGTTTAAATTATTGGCCATAAAATATTTGAAAAAGTCAACACTAGTAAAAGGCAAACTAAAGATCAAAAACACAACACTTTCAAAACAAGGTGAAGCATATTTTATACTGGACTTAAGCAGTCATTCATAGTAATGCATTGGAGGAGTATTGTTTATTAGGCTGCAGTATGATTACATTTCATAATATATGTATGTATGAATTAAACTGTATTATACACATTTTTAGAAGAAGCATACATTAATCATTTACAACCTAGAGAGACACAAATTAGTTGCCCCAGAATATATACAGAAACAGTGTGGAATTAAGAGAGGAATATTTTTTCTCTTGCTATTTAAAGTAATGAAAGTAAAGGTTAGCAAAAAAATATTTAATTAGTATACATTGAATACAAAAAATTTTACTTTATTTCTTCATATAATTTTGAACTGTAGTCCCTAATTTATTTATATTTTCAAAGAGACAACAAATGTCTTCAATAAAACTATGAGTCTTGTCTATTGTGCATAGTAAACATTAATAATATAAAATTTTATGTTGATTTAAAAAATCTTTTTATTTAATAAGCATCAAACCGTTGTTTCTTTGACAATGAAGGGGTTAGAGGCCTAAGACTCTCGACTCCCCCAAAACTTAACCAGTAGCATAGTTTGACTGATATTCCTACCAATAACATAGTCTAACACATATATTGTATTTTATATGTATTATATACTATATTTGCATAATAAAGTAAGCTAGAGAAAAGAAAATGTTATTAAGAAAATGATAAGGAAGAGGAAATACATGGGTGGCTCCAATGGTTGATTGTCTGCCTTCTGCTCAGGTCATGATCTCAGGGTCCTTGAGCTCCACGAGCTCCACGCTGAGTGGAGAGTCTGCTCTCACTCTCTCTCTGCTCCCTCAGCCCGGCCCTTGATTTCCATTTCTCTCTAATAAGTAAATAAAATCTTAAAAGAGAGAGAGAGAGAAAGAGAGAGAGAGAGATGAAAATGCATATATAGTACTGTACTCTATTTGTTGAAAAATATCCATGTGTAAGTGGGACCCACACAGTTCAAACCCATGTTGTTCAAGAATCAACTGTGTGTGTATATTGCATAAGATACATTATTTATATGTTTTATTTTTTATCAATCATCTATGTATCTATCTACCTATTATCTATCTTATCTGCAATCTGCCATTTAAAATAGATGCTCCCTGTTTTTTGTTGTTGTTGTTGTTTTTGTTTTTTATTTAAAATCCTCAGTCTCTTAGCTGAGTGCTCAATATTGGTTACAGATTGAGAAAATGATATCAAGGATAAATCATGAAAGAATCTCTTCCAATCATTGCTAAACATTATTATTTTATATTCTATGTTCAAGATAAACTGGTTGATAACACAATAACTTCTCTCCTGTTATCCTATTTAAAATTGGAAGTTTGGGGTGCCTGGGAGACTCAGTCTTTAATTGTCTGCCTTTGGCTCTGGTCGTGATCCCAGAGTCTTGGGATCCAGACCAGCATGGGTCTCCCTGCCAAGTGGGAAGCCTGATTCTCCCTCTCTCACTTCCCCTGCTTGTGTTCCCTCTCTAGCTGTGTTTCTCTGTCAAATGAATAAAATGTTTAAAAAAATAAAATTAAGATAAAATCAAATAAAATTGGGAGCTTGATAAAACATTATATAAAAAATAACGGGTCTCAAATGTAGTTGTAATAGGTGACATATCTCCATGTGAGGGATATAGTGTTTGGTAAAGTTAAAAAGAATTCTTAGGGGGCGCCTGGGTGGCTCAGTTGGTTAAGCAACTGCCTTCGGCTCAGGTCATGATCCCAGAGCCCTGGGATCGAGTCCCACATTGGGCTCCCTGCTCAGCAGGAAGCCTGCTTCTCCCTCTCTCACTCCCGCTGCTTGTGTTCCCTCTCTGGCTGTGTTTCTCTCTGTCAAATAAAAAAAAAAAAAAAAAAAAAAAAAAAAAAAAAAGAATTCTTAGGCTAAATTAACCATTATATCTAAAGAATTTACAAGTTTACCAACCAATTTGTTCATAATGCTCATGTTAGCTTGCATTATTGATTTTTATTCATTTGTTTTTACACATGCACATTTTCTTAAGACTTAACACATGAGGCGTCAGCAAGCCTCCTTTCTCGATCTCTTTTACTTAGATTTGATTTTTTTAACAGCAGTTTCAAGTTCACAGCAACATTGAGAGGAAGTACATGGATTTCCCACATACATCTTCCCCAATACTTGCAGAGTATCCACCAATTTCAAAACTCCCCACCAGAGTGGTATATTTGTTACAACTGATGAACCTACAGTGTGGAAATGTAGGAAAAGTGTTCTATAGTCCTGTGATTAGGTTTCAGGTGTTTAGTGAGCCTATGCCTCTGGACTGTCATTTTCACAATATTTCTCAGATTATTATTCCCACCCATCCCCCCTCCCAGCTCCCATAGGTGGGCCGGAATGGTTGGAGTAGGTTGGAAATAGGTAATTTCCCTTTTCTTAGATCACTTAGGCTCTGTTAATACCTCAATCAGTTAGTCTTTGGTTAACTAAGAACAGAATCTTCTGGCTTATTTCAAAATGAGTCCTTTTCCATAGTCATCATATTATAACAACTTCTAAGGTGACAGTAACTGGATTTACTGTGGTGACCATTTCATTATATATAGATATATAGATGTAAAATTATATATAAATATATATATAATCACATGCTGTACATCTAAAACTAATACAGTATCATTTGTCAATTATTCCTCAATAAAAGAGAACAAATTAAATATATAAATTTATAACAAAAAAATTAAGCCATACAAACAAATACAGAGATAAGGTTCTTTCCTTCCCTTTCCCTGCTGGAAGCACCAGTGGATGTCTTTCTGACATTTATTTTGGGAACCTGGTTGAGGTCTCAGTGGTCTCACAATATTGTGAGAAATAAAAGAAAGGGAGTGACCAATTAAAAATATGTGATTATATAAGATAATTTCCCAATAGTTAAGAAGGGAATAGAGAGAACTACCAAAGAAACCCATGTGAATACAGGGTAGAACATCTCAGATTAATGAGAATATCTAAATAAACCTAAATATTTTAGCAGAGGAAATTTTAAAAAGCAACCAAAAAAGGGAAATTAAATAATAATCTTAGCCAACACAACACAAAACAAAAGGCAATAAAGAAAACAAGCGTATCCCACTGCTTAAGCACAAAAGTTCTCATTATTGACTGTGTAACAGAAGATAATGGAACAATCCTTACCATGTCTTTGAAAGGAACAATGTATTCACTAAGAATGCTGATCCTGAAATTTCTGCTTCTGATAATGGCAGAATAAGATCTTGTAAGAGTAAAAACCTGTGGGGGTGGGGTAATAAAGGTATAAACAGGTAAAAACCAAATACACAAATAGTAATACGTTACGTGATGTCACTGGAGGGGAGAGAATGAGAGACACTCGTGGTTAGAAGTACACTGTGAGCTCAGTTGGTTAAGCGGCTGCTTTCCCCTCAGGTCATAATCCTGGAGACCCGGGATTTAGCCCCACATCGGGATTCATGCTTGGCAGGAAACCTGCTTCTCCCTCTCTCAGTCCCTCTGCTTGTATTCCCTCTCTAGCTGTGTTTCTCTCTGTCAAATAAATAAATAAAATCTTAAGAAAAAAAAAAAAAAAAAAGTACACTGTGAGGGGAGCCTGAGTGGCTCAGTGGTTAAATCTCAGGTCATGATCAGGGGTTGAGCCCTGCATGGGCTCCCTGCTCAGAGGGAAACCTTCTCCCTCTCTCATTCCCCTTGCTTGTCTTCCCTTTCCAGCTGTGTTTCTTTCTATCAAATAAATAAATAAAATCATTAAAAAAAGGAGTGCACTGTGAGAGGTTGGGAAATTTTATAAGATGAATTTCAAAGTCTGTAACCTTAAGCCAGATTCAGCTTATAAAATGCCATGGAAACCCGTGCCACTGAAAAGACTTGTAAGAATCTCAGAGGGAAATGTTAGAAGGAGGATTCCTGAACTCTGCTAACAAGATCTCAGATTGATCCTTGAACCATGTGGCTCAAGTATACAAAAATGAAAAACTGAGCAGTTGCCACCCAAAAAATAAAATATGTTTATAATAAAATGACAAAAATGTTGAGATGATCCATGTATACTGGAATAGGCAAATTATAATTTTTAGGAGGCCATTAAAACTACCCTTGATAAAAGAAACCAAAATATTCTGAAATGAATGAAAGCAGGAAAATTTTAGCAAAGAAATAGAAACAAAAACAACCAAATCAAAAGTCTAGAACTGAAAAATTCAATGAATGAAATATTTTAAACACACTAAATGGGCTTTATCACAAAGTAGATCTGAAGAAGGACCTATTGAAGAAGATAGCAAATAATAATGAAATGACTCAAAGTCAAAAATTAAGAATAATCTTAAATGCAATATGAGGGCCATTATAATACTTGGAGCCAACTAGTCAATTAAGTATCATTAAAAAAAAAACAAACACCTTGAGACATAAGTATAGAATAGGGCAGCATTTTTAAAATGCAAAAAGAAAGAAAAATAATACACAATTCTATATGTAGTAAAATTATACTTTAAGAAAAAGATGAAATAAGACATCTTCAGTAAAAAAGAAATGTAAGAGACTTTATTGCCAGAAAGTGTGCAATAAAAGAAATGCTAAAGAAACTTTTTCAGGCTGAAGAAAAATTATTCCACTTAGAGACTTAAACTTTCAGAAAGGACTGCTTATTTTATTTTTTTAAAGATTTTATTTATTTATTTGACAGAGAGAAACACAGGTAGAGAGGGAACACAAGCAGGGGGAGTGAGAGAGGGAGAAGCAGGCTTCCCGCTGAGCAGGGAGTCCGATGTGGGACTCGATCCCAGAGATCTGGGATCGTGACCTAAGCCAAAGGCAGTCGCCCAACCAAATGAGCCACCCAGGTGCCCCAAAAGGACTGTTTAAAATCAGACATGTTAACCATCTAAATAAATATATAAAGTATCATGTGTGTGTGTGTCTTAAATTTTTATATAATACCACTTAAAGAAAAAAAAATTAAAAATCCTTATTGACACTTTACAAACATTATAAATGTAATACAAGTATAAATCATAACATAAGGAATATGAACATAAAGAGATTTTTACATTTCACATGTAATAATTCAATAACACTATAAATTGTGGAGACTAAAAGATGTATATTTGAATTCCTAGTAAGATCATTACAAATAAGGCAAATAAGTATAGGATTAATTCAAAAATGAAAAATTGAAATAAAATTATAAAAATATAAACAATCAAAAAGAATCTTGCAAAGGGAGACAGACAAAATCTGAGGATACAAGTAGAAAACAAAAATAAAATGAAAATTAAATAAATTAGATAAATAAAATGGCAATCTAAGCTGGCCATATTAATAATTACATAAAAAGTCAATTGATGAAGGATTCCAATTTAAGGCTCTTAGAGGTCACCAGAATGAATAAGAAAATCTAGGCTAACAGACACATGAAAAAATGTTCAGTGTCATTAGCTATCAGGGAAATTCAAATCAAAACCACACTGAGATACCACCTTACACCAGTCAGAATGGCCAAAATTAACAAGACAGGAAACAACAAGTGTTGGAGAGACTGTGGAGAAAGGGGAACTCTCTTACACTGTTGGTGGGAATGCAAGCTGGTACAGTAGCTTTGGAAAACAGTGTGGAGATTCCCTAAAAAATTAAAAATAGAACTACCCTATGACCCTGCAATTGCACTCCTGGGCATTTACTCCAACGATACAGATGTAGTGAAAAGAATGGCCATATGTACCCCAATGTTCATCGCAGCAATGGCCACAATCACCAAATTGTGGAAAGAGCCAAGATGCCCATCAACAGATGAATGGATAAAGAAGATGTGGTACATATATACAATGGAATATTATGCCTCCATCAGAAAGGATGGATATCCAACTTTTGTAGCAACATGGACTGGACTGGAAGAGATTATGCTGAGTGAAATAAGCCAAGAAGAGAAAGTCAAGTATCACATGGTTTCACTTACTTGTGGTGCATGAGGGGTAACCTAGAGGACAGTAGGAGAAGGAAAGGAAATGGGAAGTAGGGTAATCCAGGGAGAGAAATGAAACAACAGAGACTTTGGACACAGAAACGAACTGAGGGACTTAGAGGGAGGGGGGTGAGGGATGGGAGAGCCTGGTGGTGGGTACTGAGAGCACCTATTGCATGGAGCACTGGGTGTGCGGAATGGAGAATGAATTTTGGAACACTGGGGAAAAAAAATTTAAGTAACAATAAAAAAAAGAAAAGAAAATCAAGGCACAATAATATGCTCTTCAAAAGACACACTTTAAATAGACATGGCTCAGAGATGTTAGAAATAAATGGTTGAAAAACATATCTAGTCAAATAAGAATAACCAATAATATTAGTTAAAATATACACCAAGATAAATAGTATTGTTGGATATATAGAGAGAGATCTCCATAATGATAGAAAGAACCCATCAACAGTAGTAACAACAATCACAAATGTGTATGCAAAAATTGACGCAACATTTTTTAAAATCAATTTATTTGAAAGAGAGAGAAAGAGAGACTGGGGGGAGTGGCAGAAAAAATGAATCTTAAAGCCAACTCCACAGGGAGCCTGGAGCCTGCAGTGGGGCTGATCTCCTAATCCTGAGATCATGGCCTGAGCTAAAACCCAGAGTTGATGCTTACCCTGAGTCATGCAGGTGCCCAAAGGCAAAAAATTTAAAATACATGAAGCAAAAGCGAACACAATTAATGGAAGAAATAAATAACATACAAACAAACAAAATTTTAAAAACCACCTCTCAGGAATGGATAAAACAACTAAAGAAAATATTAGAAAAGACTGATCTAAATAACACCGTCAACTACCTTTCTTTAATACTTACCTATGAAATAGTATGCCCCAAATTAACATTTTCTTATTTATTTTCAACATACATTATATATTTATTAGGCTGTATTAATTTGAGTTACCAACCATTACTTAATGGTAATTAAATTTTAAATTTACAGAGTATAATTTCTATGTAGAACTGAATTAGAAATCAATAGTGATAAGATAAATAGGAAAAAACACTCAAATATTTATAAATTAAATAGTACACTTTTAAATAATCTCTGGGTAATAAATAAATCATGAGCAGAGAAGCACATAATTAGAAAATAATTTAAACTAGATTAAATAATAACACAATATATCAGAATTATGGGAGATAGCTAATACAATATTTTGGGGGAAATTAATAGCCTTAAACTATTATTTAAGGAAACAAGACAAATCTAAAATTCCCAAACTTAAAAATTAAAAATGAGTTTCTAATTTAAGAAATTAGAAAAGATCCAATTAAAGCCAAAATAGAATGAAGGAAATGATACAGATAAAGCATTAATATGAGAAAAAGAAAATGAACAAGTAATGGAGAGAAACCAATGAAATCTGGTTTTTTGAGAAGATAAAATTCCTCAGTTTCTAAATAAACTGATAAAGACTAGGAGAAAACAAAAATTATGAACAGCTTTATGCCAATAATTTGAAAAATTAAAATGAAATGTACAGATAACTTTAAGAAACATAAATTTCCCAAAACAGAGACAAATAGGAATTGAAAACCTGAATAGTCTCTAGCTTTAAAAATTTTTTTCCACAAAGAACACTCCAGGCTCAGAAACCTTAGGGGTCAAGACTATCCGTTATTGAGGAAGAAATAACACCAATATTACTTAAGCATTTTGAGAAAAGATAGAAAAAAGGGGCATGTGTCAACTTACTTTCTGAAAGCAGTATTATTCCCTTTCCAAGGCAGACAATGTTTTGACATGAAAAAGCCCTGCAGCTCTAGAGTTGACATTTAAAAAATGATATTGTACCTTATTTCAATAACTATATATTGTGACTTTCTATAGATATTTCATCTGTATTCAGAAACTAGAATATAGTTCCAATTTTTAACTTTTTGTCATTTACTATGTTATTACCATTTACTTCTTTATAATAAACTTCCTTTTTTTTTTAAGATTTTTATTTATTTGACAAAGAAAGAGATCGCAAGTAGGCAGAGAGGCAAACAGAGAAAGAGGAGGAAGCAGGCTCCCCTCTGAGTAGAGAGCCCAATGTGGGCCTCGATCCCAGGACCCTGAGATCATGACCTGGGCCCAAGGCAGAGGCTTAACCCACTGAGCCACCCCGGTGTCCAAACTTCCTTATTAAAAATAAATAAAACATTTGCAAATGATAAAGAATGTATATCCAAGATTAATGACGTTACTATTTGGCTTACAATTTTCTAGTTTTTTTCTGTACATTTTTCTATTTTTAATAATGGATACAAACATGACTCAGGTTAATTTATAATCATTTGGTATTTTGTTATATAAGAGTTATAATCATTTTCATGACTAAATGTATATTAACAATAAAACAACAAATATAATTAGTCAAAATTATTTGCCAAGTACTATACTGAGCTATGAAATAAATTTTCTGTAATATTCAATATAACTTAACAAGTTAAGTAATTATGTCAACTTTTAATTCATACAATTTAGTATCCAATTGTTTAAGTAGTTACAGGTCATAGTTGAAGTCATAGGCATGTCTACTTAATGTCTAACCATACATTATAAAATAGAATTAATATATGATAAAAATATTACCTTACAATAAAATATTTCATCTAGAGATGATACTCCTGTCATTGGTCAATTAGTTTGAACATAATTGTCTCTATTTTCTCAGTATAGTTGTCTGGGAGATTCATAATTTCAGGCCATTCCATATGTATATGTATATTATTCATATATATGTATATATATTCAAATACATATTATTCAGGTATATATATATTCACATATATGGTATGTATATATATTCAAATACATATATAATTTATATATATATTTTAGAAAAAATGCATTCTTGTAGTAAGTGATTCAAGAAAAATAATTTAATGTAGACTTATATATACATATTTAAAGATACTTTGTATTTTGAAATAATTTACAGTATAAAGATTTTAGCAATATAATTGATTTATCACATATAGAGGGAAGAAACTATTCATTTTTCTTTGTATTTGCTAGAAAATTTGAAAGAACAGAATTAAGGTGTTTAAAATTCTTAACGAGTATATAGCTTTCATTAGCTTTCAAATATCATACTTAAACTTAATTTATAAAATCACGGATTCTCAGACCTGGATAAGACATCAGAGGAATTCTACCATAAGAGTATCTAAAGATGTTCATTTTAACATAAAAATTGAAAGCCAGTAAGACAAAAACAAAAGGTGTGTCCTTTTTTTTTTTTTTTAAGATTTTCTTTATTTATTTGACAGAGAGAAACACAGCTAGAGAAGGAACACAAGCAGAGGGAGTGAGAGAAGAGAGAATCAAGCTTCCCGCCCATCAGGGAGCCCGATGTGGCTGGATCCACAGACTCTGGGATCATGACCTAATCCAAAGGCAGACGCTTAATGACAGCCACACAGGCACCCCAAAAATGTGTGTCTTAATTGATTTTATCATTCACCCAGCAAACACTTACTGAGCATATTTTAGGTTCCAAGGGTTGAAAACAAAACAAAACAAAAATGACAAACCCTTGTCCTTTAGAAATTATGTTCTGCTGACAGAAACTGAGGAAAAGAATTGACCCTTTGGTTTAGAATGTCCTCAGCAAATCCACCCCTTGCCTTTTCTTGTGCTTAGCAGCTACGGGCTTCAAGATGCACTGATGCCACTCAATAAGAAAAATGTCTCCTAACATCTGTATAATTATGTGCAAACTTTTCAACAGTATTGCAGGCACCTTGAACCATATTTATGACCTAACTTCCTGGACCTAGGTGCCCTTGGATTAACATATTCAAGTAGATGGCACTTACCACTTCTGAATTCAATCTATAAATCTTAAAAACTAAATAGGAAAAGAGTTCCCACTTCTTGAACACTGCACAGAGCATTCAGCTTTGCCTGACCTAAATGCACCAGTGTAAATCAAGGAGAACCTGGAGGATCTTCCATATTTTTCTGCTTCTCTATCTTTAAATTTCCACAATCCGTTTTATTTACTTTACAC
Source organism: Spilogale gracilis (assembly GCA_004023965.1). NCBI lineage: Eukaryota > Metazoa > Chordata > Mammalia > Carnivora > Mephitidae > Spilogale > Spilogale gracilis. The sequence goes on along the minus strand of PITA01004980.1, from coordinate 30,745 downwards.
CAAGATGCTCTAACGATGTTTGTGTCAATGATTGATTAATCTCAAATGCCTCCTTTTTTTTTTCAGTCCATGCTTTCAGAAACTAAATTGTTTCCTTTTGTAAACATACACACACATACATACACACACACACACACACACACACACACACACACACACACACACACACACACCAGAGTCAATCAGTCAACCAATCTATTCCCTTATTGGCAAACAGCCCTGTCTTATAGTCAAATCCAATTCCATGTAGACCACACACAAATACCACACTTTATTCATCTTTAATGAATCTTTTTACAAATCTAGTATTAATTCTTATCAGTCACAGACTCTAACTCAGTTGTCCTTGAAGATTTATTGTTTAATATTGCTCCAAATTGATCTTTCATATTTTTTATCTCAAAAGTTACAGACATGTGCTACACAGCCTTATGTCTTATAAGTCCTTTCAATTAGTTTAAGACCCATATGTTTATGAGCCATCAGGCTATTTCTTTCAGTTTGCATAAAACTAGAAAACCTACGATATAATTAAAATATACTTGTTGAATAAATGAATAAGTAATCACACCGAACATTTTAGAATATATAATTTTTATGTTTGATGATAACCTTTGTGAAATATGGATGTGTGAAACAAAGGTCTTCTCACAGAAATAGAAAGGAAAAGGTATATTGCTTTCAGAACGTGTATGGTTTATTCTTATTCTATCATTTGTTAGCAATGTGTAACTGTTAACATAACTTTTTGTTTTATGAGCTATATAATAGGAATAACTAACATTTGTCTCCATTTTAGTAGTTAAATATGATAAATCATAAAAGACACTATCAAATATTAAATATTCTATATAGTTATTACCCTATTTTTGATGTTTCATTTAATTTTTATTTTATTTTTTTTTAAAGATTTTATTTATTTGACAGAGAGAAACACAGCCAGAGAGGGAACACAAGCAGGGGGAGTGAGAGAGGGAGAAGCAGGCCTCCCGCTGAGCAGGGAGCTTGATGTGGGGCTCGATCCAGGGTCTCCCGGATCATGACCTGAGCCGAAGGCAGTCGCTTAACCAACTGAGCCATCCAGGTGCCCCTCAGTTAATTTTTAAATCTCTGAATTTCTATCGAGTTCCATGCCTATAAGTAAATTCCAAATATCATAATATTTGAAAATACATTTTAGGGGCACCTGAGTGGCTCAGTGGTTAAGCTTCTCACTTCAGCTCAGGTCATGATCCCAGAGTTCTAGGATCGAGCTCCACATCAGACTGCCTGCTTGGCGGAAAACCTGCTTCTCCCTCTCTCACTCCCGCTGCTTGTGTTCCCTCTCTGGCTGTGTTTCTCTTTGTCAAATAAATAAAATCTTAAAAAAAAGAAAAGAAAAGAAAAAGAAAATACATTTTATCTTGATTATATTTGTCTTTTTTCAATTTTTTCCTGTTATACCTTATTAAGGGCAAAATTATATAGTCGTCCATATGAGACAAAAATCTTAAACATGTGCCTTATATCCAGTGGACATGGAAGAACTGTATTTAGTTATTAAAGTTTTTATTTCATTTAGTAGTTATTTTTATAAGGCTTAAAAAATAAAATAGGTCCTCTGCTAGATTATGATGGGAAATCTGTTTTGTTGGTCCAGTTATTCTTCTCTGGCATTTTTTTCTTTTTTTTTCTCCAGCTTTATTAAAATGCTATACACATATATCATTATGTAAGTTTAAGTGTACAACTGTTGACTTGATATATTTATATACTGCAAAATGATTACCAGCATAGCATTAGCTAACACCTCCATCCCATCACATAATAATCATTTATTTCTGTAATGGTAACATTTATCATTTACTCTTAGCAACTATAAGTATATAATACAGTACTATTAGCCATAATCAACCTTCCTGTACATTACATCTTCAAAACCTGTTAATCTTATAGCTGAAAGTTGTGCCTTTGAAAAATAGTTTTCCCATTATCTTACTTCCCAGCTTTTGATAACCACCATTTATTCTCTTTGAGTTTTGTTTTTCTTTGGATTGCACATATGTGATATCATAGAGTATTTGCCTTTTTCTGTCCCACCTATTTCACTTAACATTAATGCCCTCAAAATTCATCAAAGTTCACATAAATGGGAGGATTTCCTTCCTTCTCATGACTGAACAATATTTCAGTGTATACATATCACATTTCCTTTACCCATTTTTCCATTGGTCAGCAGTTAGGTTGTTTCCCTATCTTGTCTATTGTGAATAACACACAATGAACATGGAAGCTCAGATATCTTTTCATGATCCTAAATTTCCTTCAGATAAATATGCAGAAGTAGGACTGCTGGATCATATGGTAGTTCTAATCAAATTTTCTTGAGGAATCTTCATACTGGTTTCCATTGTGAGTATATCGATCTATATTCTTATAGACAACACACAAAGATTCCCATCTTTCTCCATCCTCACCACACTTGTTATCTCTTGTCTTTTTGGTGATAACCATCCTAACAGGTGTGAGGTGACATATTATTGTGATTTTTATTTGCATTTCCCTGATGTTTAGTGATGTTGAATAACTTTTAATGTACCTTTTTCAGATCTTTTTTGGGAAAAAATGTCTATTCAGGTCCTCAGTATGGTTTTTAATTAGATTATTTTATTCTCTTTTGCTTTTGAGTTGAATGAGTTCTTCACATATTTTAGATATTAACCCCTTATCAGATATGTGATTTGCAAATATTTTCTCTCATTCTAGAAATCAGCTCTCTATTGTGTGCATGTGTGTGTGTGTGTGTGTGTGTGTTGTTATTGTTGTTTGCTGTGCAGAAGATTTTTGTTTGATGTATTCCCACTTGTTGATTTTTCTTTTTCTTTTTTTTTGTTTTGGGTGTCATATTTAGGAAACTGCTGCCAAGACCTATTTCTTTTTTTTTTTTTTTTTTTAAGATTTTATTTAGTTATTTGACAGAGAGAGATCACAAGTAGGCAGAAAGAGAGGAGGAGGCAGCTTCCCAGATGAACAGGGAGCCCAATGCGGGCCTCAATCCCAGGACCCCGGGATCATGACCTGAGCCAAAGGCATAGGCTTTAACCCACTGAGGCACCCATGCCAAGACCTATTTCAAAGGATTTTCCAATATTCTAGGATTTTTATAATTTCACATCATGTCTTTAAGTCTTTATTCAATTTCGAGTTATTATGAGTGGTATAAGGTAGGGACCCAATTTCATGTTTATTCATGTGGCACTCTTTTTTCCAAACATCAATTTTTGAAAGAAACTATCCTTTCCTCATTGAATATTCTTGGATACCTTGTCAAATATTAATGGACTATGTATGCAAAGATTTGTTTTTGGTCTCCATTTTGTCCCATGGATCTATGTGTCCATTTTTAAGCCATAACCCTACTGTTTTGATTACTATCTTTGTAGTATAGTTTAATATCAGGTAGTGTAATGCCTCCAGCTCTGTTAACCTTTCTCAGGATTTCTTTGACTATTTGGGGTACCATATAAATTAGAAAAGAGTTTTATTTTTTTCTATTTCTGGGGAAAATGTCATTGAAATTTTTGTAGGGATTGCATTGAATTTGTAGATTGCTTTGGGTGGCATGAACATTTTAGTAACAATTTTTCTTCAAATTTTAAGTATGGAATATTTTTCCATTTACTTGTATCTTCTCCATTTACTTTAATCAAAGTTGTGGCTTTTAATATACAGATTTCTTACCTCTTTGGTTAAATTAACTCCTAAGTATTTTATTATTTTGATTCATTCACAATTGATATATACAGATTTTCCCTAATATATCATCTACAAACAAAGATAACTTGGCTTCTTCCTGTCCTATTTTGATATATTTTATTTCATTTTTTTGCCTGATTTCATAGGCTAGGACTCCCAGTACTGTGTTGAAAAGGAGTGGTGTGAGGAGGTACCCTTGTCTTTTTCCTGATCACAAAAGGAAAAGCTTTCAAAATTTCACCATTAAGTATGATGTTGGCTGTGAGTTTGTTATATATGACTTTTAATGTGTTGAAGTATGTTTTTCTATATCCAGTTTGTTGAAGGTTCTTATCATGAAAGAATGTTACATGTTATTAAATGCTTTTTCATCTATTGAGATCAACATAAAATTTTTTTCTTTCATTCTATTAATGTAGTGGATCACATTATTAAATTGCATATGTTGTACCATCCTTGCCTTTCAGAGATAAATCCCATTTGATCACGGTGCATGATTTTGTAATATGCTATTGAATTAGGTTTGCGACTTTTTGCTGGGAATTTTTCCATTATATATTCATAGAGTTATTGGTATATATTTTTCTTAATCTTGTAGTGCCCTTATCTGGTTTTGGGATCAGGTTAATGCTGGTTTCATAAAATTAGTTTGATAGTATTCCCTCCTCTTCAGTTTTTTGAAAGTGGTTTAGAACTTTTGGTTAATTCTTCTTTAAATGATTAGTAGAACTCACCAGTAAAACCATCTGTTTCTAGGCTTTGCTATGTTGGGAGATTTTTTATTATTATTATTAGTTATTTAATCTCCTTATTCATTATTAGTTTATTCAATTTTTCTATTTCTTTGGTAAATTATATCCATTTCGTCTAGGTTATCCAGTGTGTTGGTGCATAATTGTCTATAATAATCATTTATGTTTTTGTATTTGTATGGTATCAGTTGTAATGTCTTATCTTTCATTTCTAATTTTATTTTTAATCTTCTTTTTTTGTAAGTTAATCTAGCTAAAGATTTGTCAGTTTTGTTTACATTTGCAACAAGCAGCTCTTGCTTTCATTGATTTTTTTATTGTCTTTCAGACTCTATTTTATTTCTTCTCTGATCTTTATTTCCTAGCTAATAATTTTGGGCTCAAATTTTTGGGGGTTTTGTTTTTTGTTTTTCTTCTTTTCCTCTTTTTCCAATTCTTGAGGTGTAAAGTGACTTTGCTTATTTGAGATCTTTTTTGTGTCTTTATGTAGTCATTAATCACTATAAATTTCCCTTCTAGTACTGCTTCTGCAACATCTCATAGGTTTTGATAAGTTATGCTTCCCTTTTCATTTGTTTCAGTATATTTTTTATTTCACTCCTGATTTATTCTTTAACCAATTGTTCAAGAGCAAGTTGTTTAATCTTCACACAGTTATGAAATTTCCACCTTTTCTTGTTATTGATTTCTAGTTTTATATCATATTGGTCAGAAATATATTTAGTATGATTATAATCCTATTATATTTGCTATACTTGTTTTATGATTTTTCATGTGATCTATCCTGGAGAATGCTCCATGTGTGCTTGAGAGGAATACATATTCTCCTTCTATAAAGTGAAATGTTCTGTATAGTCCAGTTTGCTCTGTTTCATCTAAAATGTAGTTCAAATTTGGGGAGACTGGGTGGCTCAGAGGGTTAAGTCTCTGCCTTTGGCTCAGGTCATGATCTCAGGGTCCTGGGATAAAGTCCCACATCGAGCTCTCTGCTCAGTGGGGAGCTTGCTTCCTCCTCTCTCTGCCTGCCTTTTTGCCTATTTGTGATCTCTCTATGTCAAATAAATAAATAAAATCCTAAAAAAATAAAATAAAATATAGTTCAAATTCAATATTTCTTTGTTGATTTTTTTTTTGTCTGGATGATCTATTCTTTGTTGAAAGTTGGGTATTAAATTTCTCTACTATTATTGAACTTTTATCTATTTCTCCCTTCAGTTCTGTTAGTATTTGATTAATATATTTAGGTAAACCAATATTAGATGAATATATATTTATGATTGTTATGTTCTTGATGAATTGGTTTCTTTATCATTACATAATGACTGCCTTTGTCTCTTGTTACCATATTTTAATGTTTATTTTGTCTGACATAAACACAGATACAGCTGCTTTCTTTTGATTTCCAGTTGCACAGAATATCTTGGTAATTTCTTTACTTTGTGCTTATGTGTGTCCTTAAATCTTAAGTGAGTCTCTTATATGGAGTATATAGTTGGATTTTTTTTAATCCATCTAACCATTCTGTGCTTTATGGTTGGAGAATTCAATCCATTAATATTTAGGGTAGTTATTGATAAGTAATTACTAGTGTCACCTTAACATTTGGTTTCTGGATGTTTTTTGTTCAATTTTTCTTTTTTACTTGCTGTATTCCTTTGTAAATTGATGATTTTCCATAGTTATATGGTTTTTTTTCTTTTTTTTTAAAGATTTTATTTATTTCTTCCACAGAGAGAAATACAGCTAGAGAGGGAACACAAGCTGGGGGAGTGAGAGAGGAAGAAGCTGGCTTCCCACCAAGCAGGGAGCCTGATGTGGGGCTTGATCCCAGGTCTCCAGGATCATGACCTGAGCCGAAGGCAGTCGCTTAACCAACTGAGCCACCCAGGTGCCCATAGTTATATGTTTTGATCCCTTTTTTATTATCTTTCCTAATTTTCTTCTCTTTATCTTTTATGTCTTTATAGTAGATGTTTTCTTATGGTTTACATGAGGCCTACTTAATAACTGCTTATACTGTAACTTCAGTAATGTTCAAAAACTCTCCTTTTACTCTTCCTCATTTTTATGCTTATAATATCACCATTTACATATTTTGTCATGTGCATCTATTAATAAATTGTTGAAGTTATAAATATTTTAAGGTTTTTTGTCCTTTAACTTTTATACCAGAACTAAGTAGTTAATATTATATACCAATATACTACAGTAGAGTATTATAAAACTGACTCTATGATTGTCTTCATCATTTTGTTGTATATTTTCATGTAATTATTTGTATTCTTTCATTAAAACTTGAAGAATTCCCTTAACATTTCTTGTAAGGTAGGTTTAACAGTGATGGCTTTCCTCAGCTTTTGTTTACTAGGGAAAGTCTTTATTTAACCTTTAATTCTGAAGGACAGTTTTGCTGAGTGAAGTATTTTGGTTGGCAGTTTCTTTCTTTCTGTATGTTGAATGCATCATTTTTTCCTCTCCCAGCCTACAAGGTCTCTGCTGAGAAATCCACTGGTCACCTTGTGGGAGTTCCCTTGTATGAGAATTTTTTTCTCTCATTGCCTTTAAAATTCTTTCTTTGCCATTGGTTTTAGATGGTTTCATCATTATGAGTCTTAGAGAAGATAGTTTTGTTGTGATATTTTGAGGTAATCTATTGATTGCATGAACTTGAATGTCCAAATCTCTCCCTAGGCTTGGGAAATTCTCAGTCATTATTTATTTAATAAAGTTTCTTTATTTCTTCTCCATCTGGGACCCCAATGATAGGTACATTATTTATTTGTATGGCATCCATTGATTTCCATTGGCTTTCTTCATTCATTTTCAATCTTTCTTTTTGCTTCTGTAACTGGATAATTTCAGTTCATCTGTCCTCTAGCTCACTGATTTTCTCTTAGCTTGTTCAAGTCTGATGCTAAAAATTATTGAGGTCAGTTCTTGTTTTCTTCACTGCCAAAATTTCTGTTTGGTTCTTTGTGTGTTTTTTATCTCTTTGTTAAGCTTCACATTTTGTTCTTGGGTTCTTTTTCTGATATCATTAAATCGTTAACATGTGCCCTCTTGTAGCTCTCTGAGCATCAGTAGAACAATTATTTTAAATTCTTTGTCAGGCAATTGCTAGATCTCCATTTATGGGGCCAGTTACTAGAGGCTTACTGCATTCCTTTGGTGGATTCATGTATTCCTTATTCTTCTTAATTCTTATAGCATTGCATAAGGTCTCTGCATTTGAAGAAGCAGTAGCATCTTCCGGACTTCATGGACTGCATTAAGGGAAGGCTTTCACTTTCAGATGGGGGCATTCTAGATCATGTTATGACTCTGGGTCTAGTGGTACAGGCCACTGAGTAAGAGGGTGCAAGGAAGGAACAGGTCCAAGGGAAAATGATGTCTATCTGATTCAGGCTATTGGTCCATAGCAAACACTGGTAGGGGGATCTGCAGTGGCTCTAAGGGCTGTTGTGGTCCTCAGTGGTTCTCCCAAGCCAGGGCAAGCACTGGTGGTGGTGAGAGCTGGTGGTGTTATAAGGGCCAGCTGTAGGTGTCTATGTGATAGCAACAACTAGTTGCAGATACACATGTAATGATTGGGTTCAGGGTGATAATGTCTGGGGACAACTGTGGGATCACTGGCTGATACTGGGGTTCTGGTTGTCATCCTATTTTACTATGGCTACTTACTCTCTCCCCTTAGGCACATGCAATGTGGTGGAAACTGACGTTGTAGTGAGGCTGGGAGCATGCCAGTGCATAGCTAAAAGGGCAAAGAATAAGTGTATGTAGTGATACAAGCCAGTGACAGAAAGCAGGACCTGATCCACAAGTAGCTGTGAGGAACTTAGCCATGAATGTGCTCACCCTTAACTACACATTCTCCCTCTGAGTATGCACACTGTGGTGGAGGCTGATGAAGGGCATTATATCTTTGGGGTGCAGACACATAGCTGGAGGGGCTAGCCCTAAGTGTGGGCACAGTGGTGGGAGTCAAATGGGGGGGACCAGGCTGGTTTTTTACTCTCATGCAGCTGCAGAAGCTCAGGCTGGCTACCAGCATGCCTCCAAGGCTCTGATAGAGCAGGGAAGAACTCAGGGAGCTTGCATCTTATAAGTGCAAGTACAGAGACATTGGATAACTGCGAGTGTCAGTCCTAGATTCCAGTAGGGTTGGGGTGGAGGTGGTGGAAAGAGCAGGGAGACACTAAGGGGGCTGGCAAGTAGCTGTCATCAGCAAATCCAAATACTTGTGGGATGAAATTTGGCAAGTTCCCAAGGGTTTCTGCAGAAGATGTGCTGTCCATTGACTTGTCAGTAGCAAATTCTGCAGTTTTGTATATGGAGCAGATTTCTGGGAATTGATATCTCTCCTGCTGCATGCATACTAATAGTAACTTCTGCGTTTCTTCCATGATTCTAGCTAGCTCAAAAATCTTAGTTTTGCCAGTCTGGTTGGGGTAAAAACCAAGGCAGGATCTTTTTGTGGTGCTCTGAGAGTCTGCAGATCTAGTTGCTTATGCTGCTTTTCTTTTTCCTGGTGAGATGAAGTCTAACTAGGTAGTTCCTTCTTGACCCTAAATGATGCCAGATGAGGGATGAGATAATGAAGGCAAAAAGAATTTGTCTTCCTTCTTTCCCTGTGCAATTATTCTGTTTTTCTGTTTGTTTGCTTTGTTGCATTGCTAAAACTTCCTAAGTGGATTTTACAGTTTCTCATAGATATTTTTGTGAACAGATAGTTATCCAATTTATCTTTTTGGGGGAACCGGAAAGATGAGTTCTCCTTTGTTGCCATTTTTTTTCCTACAATCCCTCTTGGACAATTTGTTCTTTCTCCCTATTTTCTCATCAGACCCTCCAGTGCACATAATATCATGTAAATGTCACGATTCAGAGTTGTGCAGGAAAGTACTCACTTGAAATTAAGATTTAGTAGATTAAAACTGCAAAGTTGGCAAACCTGTGGACCAGTTGAAATAATGTAGATTTATAAACTAATAATAAAACTAACCATATAAAATATAATGTGTGACTCTCTTGCATAACTTATGTACCACCTCTTTCAGTGACCAAAGTAAAAGAGTGACTTCTCGCTCACTATTACAAACCACATTTCTGATAATAAAAGTTACCTGTGTTATTTCCTGTGATGTTAATTAATATGTAAATTGATATGAAGAGCTCTAAAAAACCATTTAAGACCATGCCCTTTTTAAAGATGTAGAAAATTGTTTTGCAATTATATGATGCTTGTTCTGGCTTGAGAGCTGAAATGTGGGTTATTGTAAATGATATAGAAAATAATTGATTGTGGTGCATTTAATATGTTTTGAGGGCTTAGCTCACCAGAAGTGTATAGTTGTCGGGGACGGTGCTTGATCTGCCCCTCCTGCCATGCCCAAGCCACGGGAAAATTTTGGTGGAGGTACCTGTGAATGTGAACAAAAGCCCCTCTGGGCTTTCCCAGGGCAATGTGTCCTTTGTGTGTTTATTCAAGACATATAGTTCCATTCAATCCTCCTCCCGGTAATCATATCTCTGTATCTCTTATCTGTATTTCTTGATCCCTGTGCCTCAATGGTCTCAACTTCTGTAAGTTTAAGCAATCACTCTGTACCCTGCAGTAACAATACTAATGCTGTCTCTAGGGCAGGTGCAAAAGCAGTTAAAGATTTAACTGCACCACCCAACTTCCTCACTTTTAAATAAAAAAAGACTGGGGCCCCTGTCAGTCAAGATAGACAAAGGCAGAGAGCCTGCGAGGAGGCAGCAAGAGAGAGACTGAAGGCAGAAGCAGCATGAGAGAGCTTGCAGAGAGACACTGAGAGACAAAGGCAGAGAGCCTGCAGAGAGACTGAGAGAAAAAGGCAGAGGGCCTGCAAGGAGGCCGCAAGAGAGCCTTAGAGCAGTGAGCAGGAGAGCTGGAAAACAGCGAGGGAGCCTGCAAAGAGAGACAGAAACAGAGAAGCAAAGGAAGCAGCAGAAAGAGAAGCAGACAGAGAGTAGAGAGACAGAAGAGGAGAGAGAAGTAGAGCAAGAGGGCCAAAGCCAGAGCTAGAGAGCTAGAGCTAGAGAGCCAATGCTAAAAAGCGAGAGCCTGAGCCTGAGCCTGCTTCATAGGTCTCTCCTGACTTACTTCGGGTCTGTCAGCTTGCATTAGATATGTGTGTTCATGTCATTATTTCGCCCGCGGTTCGGGACCCACACAACTCCGCCGAGGCTGGCTTCCTCCGGGCAGCGACGACATATAGTTAATAGGAATTTTTAGGCTGTTTTTTAATTCAAAATGTTTGTTTTATTTTGTGTATAAGTCTCCAGAATCAATGCTTATAACAGTTGTATTTTGTTGGAATAAAAACTGCTATTGGGGCATCTGGGTGGCTCAATTGGTTAAGGGACTGCCTTGGGCTCAGGTCATGATTCTAGAGTTCCTGGGATCTAGCCTTGCATCGGGCTCCCTGCTCTGCGGGAAGCCTGCTTCTCCCTCTCTCACTCCCCCTGCTTGTGTTCCCTCTCTAGCTGTGTTTCTCTCTGTCAAATAAATAAATAAAATCTTTAAAAAAACCTTACTATTGATTAAAGCCCTTGATAATTAGAAAGACAGCATCAAACTTAGAATTTTTCTTTACATGGGACTTAATGTAATACAACAAAACTATCATCTACAAGCAAAGAGAAGGAGTCAACAATCTTCTTTGGTCTGACCAAATGGACGACTATTTTACAACCACAGGTATCCACACAAGATTTTCCTTCAAAAAAAATGTTTCTTCATGTTGCTAAAATGAAGACTGAACATCACACTGAATAATGTGTTTCAGAGCAGCAAAAGAACATCACCATCAAAAACTACCATTTAAGAAATAATTATAATATGGCATAAAACCAGAAGCCACTTAAAAACTTAAGTAAGTTTTCTTTTCTTTTTTTTTTCAAGATTTTATTTGTTTATTTGATAGACAGAAACACAGTGAGAGAGGGAACACAAGCAGAGGGAGTGAGAGAGGGAGAAGCAGGCTTCCCGCCGAGCAGGGAGCCTGATGTGTGTGGAGCTCGATCCCGGGTCTTCTTCAGGATCATGACCTGAGCCGAAAACAGTCGCTTAACCAACTGAACCAGCTAGGTGCCCCAGTAAGTTTTCTTATAAAAAAGGATTCCCAGAAGTTTATCGTTGGTTATAGGAAAAGGAAAATTCAATATTATTTATATCTTGTGAATTACATTTTTTGTGATTGCTATGTCTATAATTTTGAATATGGTTTATTATTTTTCTATTAATATGCTTGACATTTCATAAAAATCATAATCTTTTCTTTTAGGCTTCCTCCCAAATGATTATCAACAATGATTTTATTTCCAGTGAATCCTAAATTCAAATTCTGTCTAACTTGATTTCTTGGTCTCTACTTTCTCTTTGTCCTCAAATACGTGTCTTTAGTAAAACATTCAACTCCTTCAATTTAGGATCACTTCAAGTTCAGATAAGAGTCAAAGACTGTTAACTAAGCCCTGAGCTTCTGTCCATTCTTGGTACAAGCCACATTCCATGTGATTTCTAAGATTGGGCTCAGCTTTGCTCTTATGAATCTTCACCTCTTTTCAGGATAGACTGGCACTTTCCCCTAAACTACAAACCTCAATTGCTATGTCAAATTGTTGGATTCCGATTCTAGTTGTCTTTCTGGAAATGTTATCATAAATTTCTCATAATCATAGAGCTTATGCAAAATTTGTTCTCTGTTCCTACATATTGAACTCCCTTGTCCAGATCATCCCATGTAAAATGATTCAGGACCTCCAAACATAGTAAAGGAGTCTAGAACTCAAGTTGTGCCCCAGAGGTCTGCCCATTTGACTGCAATTAACCAAACTCTTTTAAATTAAGACTTTGAAGTACAACATTTAAAATTAATGTTATGAACAGACTTCTGATAATTTGGCATAATGAAGTGGTAACAAATGGTAACTTTAGGCTAAATTTAACTTTTAGAGACCTTCAGAAATAGTGCATTCTATGGCAATTATAATTATACTGAACTTGCTTCCTTACTAGAGTATTCATATCTTTATTTGTGTTATATATATATATATATATATATATATATATATAAAATTCCTTTAAGAGTTGAATGACTCATTTTTATCACTATTCAAGACTGTATCTGCATCTAAAATTTATTGACTATGTTTTGGTCCTTGGGTGTGACAAAATCAAAGGGGAGTTTTAAAAACAAACTTAATATAAAATATAAAATAAAAATAAACTGTTCTTACAATTATTTTGCTCAGATCCATAATTATAATTTTAATATTCTAAGATAGAAAATTATTTTAAACTCACATACAATTGTTTAAGAAGGAGAAACTAATTATATTATGAACTAATGTGACTTATGGTCTTATAAACTCCAGCTACTTTTACCTCTACAGGTTCTCCAGCACTTAACCATATTAGTAACTCTTTTCTAATTATTTCTATTTTGCAGAGTCCCCAACTTTGATACACACAAAACTCAACTATGTTTCCTTTTAATAATCAATGCACTTTCTAAATCTTTCTAGTTCTAGTAATAGCATATACAAGTAAAAAAAAAAATATGAAATTTTCAACCGTTGTTCCTGCTACAAAATAAAATAAAAAATAGTGAAGAGAAAACAGATTTAGTGTCATGCACAGTTCTCATGTCAGTCATTTATTTAACAACATAGAGTGTCTATGAAGTAGTAGGTATTGTTGTAGATCCAGGAATACTATAGTAAGTGGAATATATAAGTCCTCTGCCTAGTAGTGGAGAGAGATAATCAACTAACAAAATATATAAATGCGTAGCGTGTCAGCCTGCAGCAAGTGTGCTGGTTTGACTTCCGGAATAACAAATGAAAAATGTTTATTTCAGTCAAGAACCACTCATCCTCAATGAATGACTTATCCTAGCCTTCAGCCTACATAAAAATACAAGAAAATGTTATAGTATAAAATGAATACTTCAGGAATTATGTAACTTAAACATCAATAATAGGATACAATAGTCTAAATTGAGGCTGTAACAATCTCAGTCAGTTCCTATCTACATTTGTTACAATATGATATTTTTTTAAAGGCATATGTGTACATTGTAAAGGACTCTTTACCCTAACCCTGCATAAATTACCAGAAAATAACAAATGAATAACTGAGCAATTAAATACTCAAACCAGAGAACTCCATATCCAACTTGCCAAGTATATATGCAGTCATATGAATGTATGATAAATGAAGACATTTTCTGGAGGACCCCAAATGACCTTTTACATTAGTAGGCAGAGGTGGTTAGCTTCTTTTGCCATGTTTTCCCCTCAAATGTCTGCATTTTAGAGAATATCTTTAGTGTATTTTTGCCTAAGTAGGCATTGACAATATGCTTTTTTTCCAAGAACAAATGGTATTTCTCAAAGTAAAACAGGTATTTCATCAAGTTGAAGAAAAAAAATTATATGAAACTTGAAATACATTGTATACATACACACATTTTTAAAGTAAGCTGTATGTCCAATGTAGAACTCAACATCACAATCCTGAGAACAAGAGTCCCATGCTCTACTGACTGAGCCAACCAGCCACCCCAGATTATATTTTCCTTTCTATGTTCTTTGTCAAAGGAAAAAATAAAAAGCAAAACATATATCCAGAGTCTGAGCTCACCGAAATTAAACTTACAGTATATGATAAAATTCCTATTACAGAGATCAGTACATTGTGGGTCCTTAAGCAATGTCATTTCATTTCCCTTCTCTTCTATTATACATGGCAATTAATTGGCTAACTAGTCTCTAATCCTTCACCCTAATCTATATTTCTTGCCTATAAATGATATCTTGCAGTTGTTTCCTGTTTCAAATAGGGAGACATTTTTGCCTTTTTCGAAAATATCACACTTACCATTGTAAAAGTTCAGAAGTCAAATTGTTCTGAAAAGCACTTATCCTTTTCTGTAATTGTTTGGCATCATTTTAGTGTTAGCTCCATAAATGTTTTGTTAGTCTAGGATCTTGACTTAGACAAATTAAGTACAAAATAAGCACTTAATAATATCTTACTGATACATTGCCTGATGAGTTCAGATGTTTTTTCTAAAATAAACTGTTGTATTATGTATAACTTCACTTATGAATTCAAGCTTTTTTGACCTCTTGAATGAATGCTTCTGTCAAAATATATCATATTTCCACAAAATGTAGCAATTTGACTGTAAAATATAATATATGGCAAAGAGGAGTCCCTAGATAAATTTAGACAGAGTGATGATAAGATATGAATGACAGGAGAAGATGACTATTTTTACAGTATAATTTTAGGAAGACAGGAAAGTCAAAGAAATGATTAGAATTCTGGGTATTGAGTGACAGGATTTTTCCAAGTGACAGTGAATAACCAAGTCAAAAAATAAACAAGAATATTTCTTTGGAAAGGAGTTCCTGCATTTCATAAAGAATAGTTTGGTAAAAACATAAGTAGATAGGCAAAGCACTATTAAAAACTATCAAAAAATGATAATGCTCTATGTGAGAATAAACTCTTACTTAAGGAATATTAATACTGAAAATAAAAATAATTTAAAGATGGATAAAAATAACCTTTAAAATGTCTAGTTTAAATAGAATTGGGTAATTTTAAAAATATAGGTAAGAAACTTCCCTATTTTTTGTTTTTTTATTGAAGTGAAATTCTCATAAGATTATATATTACAAAATGAACAATTCAGTGGCATTTAGTCAATTCACAAAAGTGTGCAACCACCGCCTCTCTCTAGTTTCAGACTTTTTCATCATCCCAGAAAAACATTCTGTGCAATAAGTAACCACTCCCATTTTCACCTCCCCCATTCTGTGGTAACCATTAATCTCTTTTTGGTCTTTATGGATTTGCCTATTCTGGGTACATGATATAAAAAGATTCATACAATATATGGCATTCTGTGCTTGTCTTCAAAAGAAAAGAAATGGTAATTTAAAATAAAGCATTTAAACGATAGTAGTTTTAGAAAATTTGAAGAAAAATTTTAGAATAAGATCTCTGACAAAAATAGAGTAGAAATATTTGTCTAGTCAATTTTTTGTATCATTATTTAAATGATTTTTATTTTTGAATTATCAATGTGATTTATCAACTGTGAAAAAGTTTATCACAAACATAATTTAAATAACCTATATACGAATCATAAAGTGGGAAAGTATATGGTGACAGACCAGGGCCAGTTTGTTTTCTTCTTAGTAGGTTTATACAAAATTTGGAGATCATGCATTAAAAGTACCTACCAAATCATGTTGCATATCATAGTAATTATAAGTATTAGGCTCATTTTTAGTTAAAACATAAACATCAATTTTCTTCTTATGAAAGCTCTGAAACAGTGTCTGTTGCAAACAAATTTTCTTAAGACACAGATAATATCCATACAAATCATGAAGGGCAAAAATGAGAAAGAATACCACATTTTATCTTAAACTGAGACCAGTTTGCAGAATTTACTTGTAATATAAGAATGACTAATATCAGAATCCAAAATCCACGAGATCTGAGTGGCTTTTCTGTGGCCAACAAGAAAATGTGCTCCGCCTGTAAACTTGTTAACCTTTCAATACATAGTAGGTTTGTAAATAATTTTCCAAGCCTCTACTCTGTACTGAGTGTTGAAAAAGGCCAACTAGATTTTCTTACCATGCTGAGAATTAAAACTCAGAGTTATAGGATCACTCTTAACATATAAAAATGAGTATAACATATAAAAATTGTTTTAAACACTGATTAATTTAAAATAACTTTTCTGTAGGGGACCCGGAGTGGCTCAGTTTGCTAAGTGTCTGCCATTGGCTCAGGTCATGATCTCAGGGTTCTGGGATCAAGCCCCACTTCTGGCTCTGCTTGGTAGGGAGTCTGTAGCTCCTTCTCCTTCTCCCTCTGCCTGCTGCATCCCCTGCTGGTGCTCTCTCTCACTCTCTCTCAAATAAATACATACAATCTTAAAAAAAAAAATAAAAATGAAGTAAGTTCTCTGTCAAATCCCAGCCTCATTAAAATGTAAGCATACTGGGGTGCCTGGTGGCTCAGTAGGTTGAGCGACTGCCTTCGGCTCAGGTCATGATCCCGGAGACCACCGTGGATCGAGTCCCGCGTCGGGCTCCCTGCTTGGCGGGAAGCCTGCTTCTCCCTCTCTCACTCCCCCTGCTTGTGTTCCCCCTCTGGCTGTGTTTCTCTCTGTCAAATAAATAAAATCTTAAAAAAAAATGTAAGCATACTAAAATGACTTTTGTCTATCAGTATTGACAAATAAATGAATGGATGAAGAAATATGTAGAGTAGGAATAGAAGCACAGAAAAAAGTTTTTCAGGTTAATTAAAAGACAAACGCTATTATTATTTCTTTGGCAGCATGTCCTTGTTTAAAGACATCTTTTCCTAGAAACATTTCCATTATGTTCCTAAAATAAATTGACTTGTTTGAATATCAAAGTTTTATTTTTCAATATACATTCAAAAGTATATGTCATTTTTAATGAATTTCTTGATCCTCCCAGTAAAACTAACCTCTCTCTTCTTTGGACTTATTTCTATCCCTCCAAGTTTTCTCCAATGGAATATAGTTAAAGTTAATACTCTATTCCACTGATGGTTGAAATCTATGTCTTTAAATAAAGCCTTTTGCTATAAGTTACAGAAGCAAGGGCATGTTGTTTATTGCTTTTGTCCTGGTGATTTGTTCAGCAAATGGTACACAATTATCAGTCATTATATGTCTATAGTAATGTTCACAATATGCAAGTGAATAAAAGGATATATTTTAAACAACTTTATGGTTTAAAATTTTGCATACTTAATAAGAGTTTATAGTATATTTTAAAGTAGTTTTATAATTATTTTCATCTTCAACTCTATGTTACTATTTTTCTATCCTTGTGGACTTATAACTTTGAAATACATTCTGAATTATGGAAAATTTTACTGGAGAAATTCTTTCTTCTAGCTGTTTTATGAAAAAAAAAGTAGGTGATTTTCTGGTCCTGTATCCACAGGACAGAAGTCCTCAGAGTTAAAGGCTTTGGAGGAATGTTAGGTGACCAACTTCACTGGGTTTGTGTCCCCATTTCCAGAGTTGTGAATGTTGGCTGATGATAAGGCTTACAGATCCCTCTTCTCCAGAAAAATCACTCTCATTCTGGGATAACCTACCCTGAGAAGTTAAGCATCCTACCTCTTTCCTAGGTAGTCAATACCCAACAACTGATTGATAGAGGTGTCTCTCTTTGTCTCTAAATGTATAAAACCTGTGAGACATCCAGTGGGACCAGAGGGATACAACTACCAAGATAAGATGATCTTAGTTTTGCCTCTCTTTTCCGTGCCCATCATTTCCCTTTCCCCAGAGCACCCTCTTCAATAAATAACTTTCACATAAATCCCCAAAACTCTACTGCTGAGGAATCCAATCTGAGACACTTGATACCTGTCACAGTCCTTAGAATCAAACTCTAAGGATAGTATTGATCTAGAAGTGGCAATTCTCCAGCTGGGTTGGAGAGAAGACCACATTGCAGGTAATCTATAAGATAGGATTGACAGTATTTTTATTTGTAGCAGTGCAATTTTCACCTGGGAAGACTTGTGATGGAATATAGGTATAAAGAGATATTCTAACTTGTGCAGTATCCCCTGTTTTTGAGAGGTATGGAGAAAATAGCAAGCACAAGGGATGTGGAATTAGGTAGCTTGTAATAGGTGACTGATGCATTCAAGAGGAAATGACAGCCTTAGGTCATTTAAGCAGCAAATTAAAACAAGGTGTAAGATTCTATAGTGTTATGCAGGGTTCCTGTCTTGCAGAATGGAAAAATGAATCTTGCAGACACTAAAGGGTGAAGTCATAGTTTATTAAGCGAAAGTGAGAACAGAAATAAAGCTCTTCAGAGAGAGAGGGATCAAGAAGGAGTTGCTGCTGAGGTCTTGTGTGGTCAGTCTTTTACAGAAAACCAACCAGGGGGCGCCTGTGTGGCTCAGTGGGTTAAAGCTTCTGCTTTAGGCTCAGGTCATGATCTCAGGGTCCTGAGACTGAGGCCCACGTTGGGCTCTCTGCTCCGTGAGAAGCCTGCTTCCTCCTCTCTCTCTCTCTGCCTGCCTCTCTGCCTGCCTGTGATCTCTCTCTCTCTCTGTCAAATAAATAAATAATATCTTTAAAAATAAAAAGAAAAGAAAAAAAAAAAAAAAGAAAACCAACCAGAGAACTTAAATCTTCTTGATGTCACCACTAATAGTACCATGATTGTTTCTCTTTTGAATATCTCATCTCTGATATTTAAAACAAAAGAGGTCGGGGTGCCTGGGTGGCTCAGTTGGTTAAGCTACTGCCTTCTGCTCAGGTCATGATCCTGGAGACCTGGGATGGAGCCCCACATCAGGCTCTCTGCTCAGCGGGAAGCCTGCTTCTCCCTCTCACTCCCCCTTCTTGTGTTCCCTCTCTAACTGTGTTTCTGTCAAATAAATAAATAAATAAATAAATAAATAAATTAAATAAATGAAATCTTTAAAAAAGGGGGGCGGCTGGTCTGGTTACGTTCCCTTACTTCTGGTTTCCTTATGCCTCAGTTTTTGTTTTTGTTTTTTTTTTAAAGATCATGACCTGAGCCAAAGGTCCTTTTTATAAAAAGTTTTCTAATGCAATTTAAGCTGCTGTAAACATAGCCAGTGTTGAAATTAGAAAGTATATCCATAACTAAAACCAAAAATCTTATATTTCAACACTTCATAATTCTCGAAAAAGAAAAAAAGATCTTTCAACTGGTTTATTAATTTATTTTAAATATTCTGTGATTTTAATCCTGAGGGAATACAAAAAGTTGGTTTCTTTTTGTTGTTGTTGTTTTAAGTTGGTTTCTGTTTTTCACACTTTGTATCTAAATTTATTGTGGTATTTTATCATTTTGTTCAAATTGTAAAGTGTTTATACTTGAAAAGTGATCCCCTAAAGAATTTATATATAACACATGCATAAGTTTCTATCTTAGAAAAATTTATAGAAGTCAACTTACTGATTTTCATTGGAATTTTATAGATGATAAAAATTAAACATTACAGGTCAGAAAGGAAGATCTTACAATAATTTGACACACACTTTTGATTGAAAACATGCATTTGTTTTGTTTTCTTTTTTAGGAAATAATTCATTTGGGGGCTTAAAGTGGTCATGGACAGATCTAGAGAGAAACATTATTAACAATTAAGAAGAATTTTTAGAGTTTAACATTATCCTATTTATAGTAATGCATTAAATAATGCTATAAACTTGCAACACAAAATATCTTTCTCCATTTCTGAAAACCTATACTGAGTTAGAAAAAGAAATCAGTAACAATTAACAGTAAAATTTGCTTATGCTCAAAAATGAGTGTTTCTAACTACAGCATTTAAAATTACTACTCTGATACAAGGATTGATGTTTAAACTATATTAGATATAGTTTAACATAGTTAAATATATAATATAGTTAAATATAACAAATAGTCCATTTAAAATTTAGGGAATGTTCTCTCATGGATTAAAGCATATGGGACCATAATATTAGAGAAGAATGAGTATCTCATAAACTATGAGAAATAGGACAGAAGTCAGAGGCCAGTGGCTGAGAATGATCACAGTTTTCTCCTTCTGTTCATTTCAATAATCTTATGTTAATAAAGAACCCACTAATGTCAGGTACTGAATTAAGTATTAGAGATTTAGTGATTAATAAATAATAGTCCATGGCTATCAAGAACTCTTACTATATTTTAAAAATGAGAAATTGGCTTACATTATAGTCATATGTTGTACTATAACATCTACAAATAGTATCATGTCAAGCTGAAGGCTTGACAACTGCACAAAAATTATTGACACCGTTCAATATTCATTTAATTGAATTTAATTGTTTCGATGTTCCAGAGAGTAAGATTTGCTAATGTCAAAATGATGAGCCAAACAGATATGTGGAAATTTTTCATGGGAATTAGTTTATACAGGAAATAAGATTGATCAAATAACATATGGAATATTTACAATTACAATCTGTAAAAATTGTGTAATCCTGATTTATTTATATCTTTTCAACCATTTCTAATCTAGGTAAATTCAACTAGTTAATATTTCCTTGAATTTAAATCTACAAATGATATTATAGTCCTTCTGTATGTGGACTAATGTTTCAGCACCTGATGTGCACAAAAGAAAAAGTCGTTCTTTTTTATTCAGTGTCTGCATTAAATATAGATAAGTAAGAGAAGAAAATGAATCCAAAAATTTTAGAACATTTGTGAATAAAGTAGAATGGATTCGATATTTATAAAAATATGGTAGTGGTGTAGGTCATATCCATGCAAATATCTTAGGCATTATAATTCTTAAGATGCACTTTAGATTTTCTATCCCGTGAACATCCATTGACCAATCCATCTACATCTTTTTCACTCAAATGCACATACAACTTTTGTGCATTGCCCCATTTCATATACTCACCAATTTCCCTATTTCTCCTTTTTCTCCTTCTATTACAGAAAAACATTGTACTATTCTCTTTCCATATGCAAAGGCATTAACAGATGAGTTGGACTGCTCACAACCATCTAAGCTTTCGAAGTAGTCCATTCAAACAGGAATTCTGATGCCAGTTCATAAAACTTCCATTCCTATAATTGCTAGATGTACAAAGTATAATATTCTATGAAATATTAATAGACATAGCTTGCTACTTATGGAAGGAATATTTTAGTTGTTTTCCTAAGGATGATTCGATTTCAATCAGATGCTGTATACTTATTTAAATTAATTTGGACATGCATTACCTTCAAGAAGACTTGATATTTATTATACAAACAGTTATTAGCAGAGAATAAATGTGTTTGTGCAATCTTTTCTCTGACTCGATGAAGTTCCTGATCTCCAATCTTTCTCATGAACTGATCTCATCAACAGTGTAAGGTTTGTTGGAAACATAAAACAACATGCTAACGGCGCCTGGGTGGCTCAGTTTGTTAAGCGTCTGCCTTTCACTCAGGTCATGACCACAGGGTCCTGGGATAGAGCCCTGCATCCACCTCCTGGCTCAGTGGGAAGCCTGCTTTTCCCTCTCCCAGTTCCCCTGCTTGTGTTCCCTTTCTCTCTCTCTGTCTCTCTCTCTGTCAAATAAACAAACAAAATCTTAAAAACTATATAAAGAATAAAAAATATAACATGCTAGAAGCAGGATTGTGGGATTTCTATCAGGTTCATTCAGGTAATTAGAACTTCTTCTAGACCAATGGTTAACCGAGCTGATTAACAATTAATTATCTGATATAAAAGAATAGAGTATATGGGACGCCTGGGTGGCTCAGTTGGTTAAGCAACTGCCTTCAGCTCAGGTCATGGTCCCGGAGACCTGGGATTGAGTCCCACATCAGGTTTCCTGCTGGGCAGGAAGCCTGCTTCTCCCTCTCTCACTCCCTCTGCTTGTGTTTCTCGCTGTCAAATAAATAAATAAGATCTTTAAAAAAAGAAAATAAAAAAAAAGAATAGAGTATAAAAGAGTTTCAGAGCTCTTTTTTTTTAAGATTTTTTATTTCTATTTATTTTTTTTTTTATTTGACAGAGAGAAACACACCAGAGAGGGAACACAAGCAGTGGGAGTGAGAGAGGGAGGAGCAGGCTTCCCGCTGAGCAGGGAGCCTGATGTGGGACTCGATCCTGGGTCTCCAGGATCATGACCCGAGCCGAAGGCAGTCGCTCAACCAACTGAGCCACCCAGGTGCCCCAAAAAGAGTTTCAGAGCTCTTATAGCCCAGAAACATCTTAGTGTCATGGTATTTGTGTGTATGTGTGTAGAATAGCTACACCAGAAATAAAGATCTAATAGTTCCATGTAGTATGTTGTTATGCCCATGTGTCTTAATAAATATTTTTGCCCTAAACCCTTAATACCTGCTTGGCAAACATTGGAATCCAGTTAGACACTGACACTGTTATTTCCTGCTTCACACTGATTTTCATGTGACACGATTTTTACTACAGCAGCTAGCTTTATAAAGATATGACACAGGCATTGCATCTAAAAGCTTAAGTTATTGCTGTGCAAAAAAAAGGTAATCTTTTATTGCTGTGCAAAAAAAAGGTAATAGAACTTACATATTAGGTATGAGGCAGATAGAAAACAGAAAATATTTTTTTAACTAAATATTATGTTAGGAAGAGATAGTTGCCATTAAGAAAAGCAAAGGACAGAAGGGCATGTCTGGTATAGCATACCATTTTACACTGGACACTCCAAAAAGGCCTCTGAGGATGGGACATTTTGGCAAAGATTTGAAGAAAATGATAGATTGAATTGTTTCATAAAGGGTTTTCTAGACAAGCAGAAAAAATATGAGAAAGACCTTGAAGTAGGTATAAATCTGCTGAGTGAATTCAAAAAACATCCAGAAAGGCAGTGTGACTGGAGGTGAGTGGGCATACATTGAAAATGGATTGTGGACAAATTATAAAAAGCATTAAGGGTTGAGTGTAAGGGCTCCTGGCTTCTCTGCTGACAAAAAAATAAAAAAAATAAAACAAACAAACAAAAACCATTACAGTGTTTTGAGCAGAGAAGTAAGATTATGTAACCCATAGTTAAACTGAATCATTGGCTTCTCTGCTGAGACTAGGAATTATGTGGGGAAGCAGAAAGGCTAGTTAAAATGCCATCACAATCCAGGCTAGAGTTGGAGATATCTTGGATCACGATAATAATAGTGCAGGTGGAAAGAAATAGTTTTATTCTAATATAACTTGTAGATGAATTATATTTAGAAGGTGAGGAAAAGAGGACTCAGAGATGTCTCCAAGTATATTCCTGTGAGATACTGGAGGGATTTAAGAGGAATTAGTTAGAAAGAAAGATAATGAATTTGGTATAGAATATATTAAGTTAGAGACTGTCACTAATTATCCAGTGTCCTCTAAGATCATCAGCGAATCTCTTTATCTCTCATTTAATAAAGGATATTGTTCCAGGAACTCCCCCTCTTACCAGGTGAAAGGGTTCAAGACAGTGACACCCAGCCCCGCCTCCTCCCCTCCCCTGAATGTGCCACTTTGGCATGTGGAATATTTAGAGCTGAAGGCACTCAAGACCCTGCAAGCTCAAAACGAACTTTTGTATTCCCTAAACCTGCAGAAGAATCTAAATTGGCGGTCTTTCCCAGAATAAGGGTTAATAACAGAGTTATTAAGAGAGAGAAATTTTGTCTGAGTGACCCATCTGTATGGCAGGGAAAACATTTAATTACCAAATGCCTGCTCTTCTCATCTCCCAGTGAAGTGTTTCCTTTTCTCTGAAATCCCAAATCCATACCACCTTCTCCTTAGCTCAGAATGGCATATATACACCATTTTGCTTGACGGTCTTTGGAGTTTTCATGTTTGTATGGATTCTGCATATGTATGCCTATTTAAATTTGATTTGCTCCTATTAATCCGTCTTATGTCAAATTGATTCTTGGTCCATCCAGAAGGACCTTTGAGGGGATAGGAATTCTTGCTCCCTGATGTGTCATTTTCATCAACATAAAAAGATCTTTAGACAGTCTCAAGTGAGTTATTTATACTCACTGTGTTCAAAGTCTTCCCCCATATTCCTTAATACTCATTCCAATCACAGGTTAAATAAGCATTTTTCAGAGACATTCACTCTTTCATTGCCAAAACCCAATGTTCAGTTCTAAGTCTTCACCTTACTCACCTATCAGCAGCTATTGATGGAGAAATCACTTTCTTGTCCAACATATATTTTCTTTATTTGACTTACCTTGGGCATTTCACTGGATGTTCATTCACTCTCCCCAACTCCCATCTCCACCTTTGTCTCTTTCTCTTTTGGTTAGTATCTTTTCAACTCCTTTATTGTAAATACTAGAGTGACCAAGACTCAAGTCTCGGACTCCTTTATTTTCTCTATCTTCATGTATCCAATGGGGATGAAGTAGTTGAGCTATACAATAAAATGTTAGGATCAATAGAGATCATTTAGGAAAAATTGAACTGTTCAGTTTTTCAGTTTTTTCAGTTCAGTATCAGGGATACCGAAAAAAAAAGAACACTGGGAAAAACAAAGCATGTGGTTGAAAATGCAGTACTTAAAATTAAAATTATGGAGGAAATTTTGTTATTGCTAATTAAAAGCTAGAAATGACCATGCAAATGGGTGGCTGAAGTAGAGTAAAAGACAAGAACTTTAGAGAAGAGAAATTCAAGTAAAGAGGAAGACAGAGCCTTATTACAGTCATCAACATAGGTATTAAAATTAGTCAGTAAAAAGAAATAATAGGGCTATAGACAATGATAGTGATTTAGGAGATGAAATCTTATGAGAAATGAAGAAAAATGTCCTCATAGTTAGGAGTTGATTTGAATAGAAAGGACAAGAAGCAGTCTAAATTTAAGAAACTAAAAAAGTATGGAGGTTATTAGAGATAAGAGAGTGACAATAAATTTCAAATGGCAGTAAGAAGCTAGACAGCAGTTTCAAATATACCTACACAATAGAATCACTCAGAGAGCTTAATAAATGCTGTTTATATCTCATCCCTAACAAGCCTGATGAATTTAGTCTGTGCATATCCTCAGCATCATTATTTTTAAAGTCCCCCAGATAACCATTTTGTAAAACTTAAAGTACTTATCTAGCTTTAGTTACAGTAAATATGAGGAATAGGGAATATATGCATCTCACGAGACCTACACAGTATAAAAATGACCCAGCAAAACAGAGATTTTTATTCAGAATATAAAGGTTAAGAAAGAGGTTGCTTCATTTGATTATTCTTCTGGTGATTAATCATGAGTTTCAAGAATGAAAGAAAAAATTTCAGAAGTGGGGAAAGGTGAAGGGTTGGGAGAGTGACTGTGCGGAGTGTTTGGTGATTAGAATGTGGGAAGCTGATCTTTGGGTGAATGAAGATGCAGGTAAGCATTAGTTTCCTATTGGTCTTTAAGGCAGATTGTGATGGAAGGCTTTGAGTTTGGAAGTGGAGCATTGGACGGACTTTCTGGTCTTTTCTTAACACCTAAATATGAGACAGAGACTATGGATGTGGCAGTCTTGTTCTAAAGCTATCTAGACCCCTTCTTTGTTTAAATGGAGACCATACTCCTTTGAAGGACAAACTTCTGGGAAAAGCAGATTTTTTTTTTAAATGCTAGGGGTGGGAAAAGAGGTGTCTTTATTATTAATTTCTCAAAAAATTCAAGAATATCTGCTACTATATAGTTAATATTCATACAGATAATGAAAGCAAAGAGGGAACTTTCACAAATAACTTTTTAAGAAGCAGTTATTATGTTATTTGTAGATTTTATCATTACTAAAAAGTGGCAAGACAGTATATGGAAGTACAACATAGTTAATGAAAGAGATTTACATAATACATGAAACATAATACACTATAAAAATCAATAACTTTTCTACATACACACAATAAATGAAGCGATCATGTAAAGGATAACTTAATATCAGGAATTCCAAACACCAAACTTCATACCCTTGAGCTCAGAGAGTAGAACAAAATTATAGTTGTTATAAGAAAAAAAGAACACAGTGAAGGAAAAAGAAAAGGAAGAGGCATGATGAAAAAGAGAAGAAAAAAAATATTAAAAAGACACATTCCAGGGGCTCCTGGGTGGCTCACTCAGTTAAGCATCTGCCTTCCACTCAGGTCATGATCCCAGAATCCTGGCACTGAGCAAAGGGTTCCCTGCTCAGTGGGGAGTCTTCTTCTCCCTTTCCCCCTGCCACCTCCATCCCACTCATGCTTGCTCTCTCTCTCTCCCAAATAAATAAAATCTTAAAAAAAAAGAGAGAGGTATTTCAGTCAACTGTTGAACTGGATCCCCACCTCCCTTCACTGCCACCAAAACAAACAAGCAAAAAACAAAAATAAAAACAAAAAAAACAACCCACAACAAATAATTAGATTCCTTGCAAATCTGCTAAAGGTCTTTAAATGCTCTTCCTAAAATGAGGGTCGTCTTCAGCAAAAGCAAAAACAGGTAAATGCAGGGAGAAGTTGAAAATGCATGGAGAGAGAGAGGAGAGAGCAAAGGGCATGATAGGAGAAAGCACTGTTAGATGAGGAAGAGAACCAGTTCTCAGTCTTTGAGCAACATGGTAGAAAATTTATTTATTTTTAAGATTTTATTTATTTATTTGAGAGAGTACACATGAGCAGGGGAGGAGCAGAGGGAGAGGGAGAATCAGGCTTCTTGCTGAGGGGCCAGGACCATGAGATCATGACAAAGCTGGTTGCTTAACTGAATGAGCCACCCAGGTGTCCTGAAATATTTATTTTTTTATAGAAGTATGCAACCCTACCTATAATATTGCTATATCAGAAACTCAAGTTTCTTGCACAATGCCACATAATCATAAAGTCTTATTTTTAAGAAGCATTAAAGTATGATAAATTACATCTGATTTACCTTTTTAAAAGGTAAAATATTTACATTTGGAAGACCTATATTTTTAGTATTTTATGAAACTTTCATTGTTCTGTAAGAGAACAGATTTTTGTTGTTGTTGTTGTTTATCTTGGATGGTATACAAACACTTCAAAACACTTTTTTTTTCTTTGTCACCACTCTTACTTTTTTTAAAGTTGGTTTTAAATTAATGTTCTATTCCCAAAGATCAAATGAAAGTCTGAAGACTCTGATTTTGAATATCACTTTTTAATTCTTTTAAAGATTTTATTTATTTGACAGAGAGAAACACAGCCAGAGAGGGAACACAAGCAAGGGGAGTGAGAGAGGGAGAAGCAGGCTTCCTGCTGAGCAGAGAGCCCGATGTGGGACTTAATCCCGGGTCTCTGTAATCATGACCTGAGCTGAAGGCAGTTGCTTAACCAACTGAGCCACCCAGGCACCCCGAATATCACTTTCTTAAATTAAAAAAAAAAAAAAACAAAACCCAAAAAACCTTTATTTTAGCCATACTGATGGTGAATGACTTTTTTTTTTTTTTTTAAGATCTTCTTCATATATTTGACAGAGAGAAACACAGCTAGAGAAGGAATACAAGCAAGGAGAGTAAGAGAAGGAGAAGCAGGCTTCCCACTGAGCAGGGAAGCCAATGTGAGGCTCAATCCCAGGACTGGGATCATGACATGAGCTGAAGTCAGATTGGGTGGCCTATGGTGAATGACTTTTGGTGTGGTTTACATCATCTTGTAAGAAGAAACTGTTACCTTGTTTAATTATGTTATCTTTTTTGTTAATATATAATTTTATTTTTTCAGTGTTCCAAGATTCATTGTTTATGCCCCACACCCAGTACACCATGCAATACATGCCCTCAGTACCCACCACCAGGCTCTCTCATCCTCCCACGCCCTGCTCTCCAATAATTATGTTATCTTTGATAGTCATCTTTATTGTCTGAGAATTTTTTAAGCCACTAATGAACAATAGGTAAGGAGAAAGGCTGTCATATGTATTTGTTTTGTTAATTTGTTCTCTCGACTTTTTTTCCAAATAGTCTATATTACCGCCATTTAGATGTCAGAGTATTTTGCAGTTATTTTTATTTTTGTAAGCACGACAGGGACTGCCTGACTTTAGTCATTTTAACGGATGTGATTCAAAGAAATAAAAATGTGATAAAGGGGAAAGCCCATAAAATAAAGTTTAGAAACAAAAGACAATTTGGAAATAATATTGTAAAACATATGCAGACAAAAGATTTAGATACTTAATTTTCAATAAAAGTGAGATACATAATAATAAATGATAACCAAGTCTTAATTAATTTTGATCATGAATCAAAGTTTTATTTCAAGTTTGTTGCAAGTGAGGAAGCTTCCTGTAAAAGCTAATTCAAATATCCCTTTTTGGCAGAGATATTTATAGTGGAAGTAGAAAGACTTTATACAATCAGTTGTTAGGCTGCATTAAAAAAAAAAAAAAAAAAAAAAAAAAAAAAAAAAAAAAAAAAAAAAAAAAAAAAAAAAAAAAAAAAAAAAAAAAAAAAAAAAAAAAAAAAAAAAAAAAAAAAAAAAAAAAAAAAAAAAAAAAAAAGCCTGGTTAAAGAGCATTAGATTCCTTGCAAGTCTGGTTAGAGATCTTTAAAGATTCTTACTAAGATAAACATGTTGTTGAATGAATTTCCAAGATCACCAATTAAGCTCATTAAAGTACATCAAATTGCTCAAGCACTCTTTCAAGAATGCTAATTTATGGGGCTCCTGAGTGGCTCAGTTGGTTAAGCGACTACCTTCGGCTCAGGTCATGACCCTGGAGACCGGGGATCGAGCCCCACATCGAGCCCCACATCGAGCCCCACATCGAGCCCCACATCAGGCTTCCTGTCATGATCCTGGAGACTGGGGATCGACCCCCACATCGGGCTCCCTGCTCAGGGGGAGGCCTGCTTCTCCCTCTCTCACTCCCCCTGCTTCTGTTCCCTCTCTGGCTGTGTTTCTCTCTGTCAAATAAATAAAATCTTAAAAAAAAAAAAAAAAAGAATGCTAATTTAGGGCTCCTGGGTGACTCGGTTGGGCCACTGCCTTCTTTCAGGTCATGGTCCCGGAGACCCCAGGATCAAGCCCCCATCAGGCTCCCTGCTCAGCGGGAAGCCTGCTTCTTCCTCTTTTACTCCCCCTGCTTGTGTTCCCTCTCGTTGTATTTCTGTTTGTCAAATAAATAAATAAAACCTAAAAAAAAAAGAATGCTAATTTATTTCCCATAGGGTCAGCTAATCACATTAGAACACAAAATTAAGCCATGTTTTAGGATTAGAACATTTTCTTCATTTTTTAAAAGATTTTATTTATTTATTTGTGGGAGTTTTTGTTTTGTTTTGTTTTGTTTTGTTTTGATGATAGAAAGAGAGAACACAAGTGGGGGAAGCTAGGAGAGGAAGAAGCAGGCTCACCACTGAGCAAGGAGCCCCCAAAGTGGGGCTTGATCCCAGCACCCTGGGCAAATGCTTAACTGACTGAGCCACCCTATTCCCCATCAAAACCCCCTTTTTAAAACAGGTAAATTTTAGGGGCACCTGGGTGGCTCAGTTGGTTAAGTGACTGCTTTCAGCTCAGGTCATGATCCCAGAGGTCCAGGATGGAGCCCTACATCAGGCTCCCTGCTGGGCGGGAAGCCTGCTTCTCCCTCTTTCATTTCCCCTGCTTGTGTTCCCTCTCTAGCTGTTTTTCTCTCTGTCAAATAAATAAATAAAAATCTTTAAAAAAAAAAGGAAACCAGGTAAATTTTAAATATCTCTCTTTTTAAAGAAAGGTGTGGGTGTGTTTTGTGGTAATGTCATTAGCTGCATTTGGGTTAGAGTCAAATTTGTTTTACATTTTTTCCATATTTGTAGATTTAAGCTTATATACTTATATAACATCAGGACAACCAAGACTATGAACAATATTTGTTCATTAGTTGACATTATTCTTTAAACTGTTTGCTTTGTTAGTGCGTATTTTCCAGACAAATTCTCATGATTATCATTATGATAAAAATGGCCCAGTTTCAGTGGAAGAATATTTACTTAAACTTGGGCTTTTCTAATATGTATGTTCTATTTGCCATTTTTTTATGTTTCTATGTTCTATTTGCCATTTTTAAAAATTTATATCAATTCAATGTTATACATATCTATAGGACAGGTAATCTCCAAGGTATTGAACAACTATGGCTTTAAATTTGGGGGAGAACTTTACAGACAGTATTTCTATATATAAAATGCAAACTTTTTGTTTTCCTTAACAGGTGCCTTAAAAAAATTAAATGCAATTTATCTTTAAAATTGATCTTTAACTTTAATGCTTCTATCATCTTTGGTTTTACACACCCAGTTTATGTAATTATACCCTGGTTGGGAGGACGGATTATTCATATTGACCTATGCAGGGAGCTATACCCACATGGAAACAAAGTAACTATAAAACAAAGTAGCTATCCAGTAACCATTCTGAGTAGTTTTGCAAACAAGGTCATTTATATACATTTCAACAGAATCCTTATAAACTCTGGCAGTAGCCCCATAGTTTCAGCTAAGAAAATTTAACCCAATACCCTCCATCAAAAGACATCAGTAGTTTTTCTAAACTGAGCCCATTGTAAAAGTACAAGTGAAACCTGCAAAATTAAGGGCTGCAGATTAAAAAGAAGAAAAAAAGAAAAGAGAAGAGAAAAGAGAGAAGAGAAGAGAAGAGAAGAGAAGAGAAGAGAAGAGAAGAGAAGAGAAGAGAAG